>JAPDSC010099762.1:0-17214 GCA_026290005.1 Latrodectus geometricus | reverse complement strand
TGTTGTGGTCCTCAGCACATCAATCGGCTTTATGGATCAAGCGATCGATACATCTGCTGGATGACTCGTTAAGGGTGGAGGCCATCACAGGGATGTACTGAGAGCGTATAGGATCTGGCTAGCACTGGTGCAGCTGGTCTGCATCCCCTTGTTGGACTCGGTGGTGGGTGGTGCGGTCAGGTCCTGAAATTTTAAAACTTTTAAATGGATTCATCAAACTATTCTTATCTCCCACGGGAGCAAATACTGAATAAAACTATGGCAAAATTTTATGTTATCAAAAGGAAAGAGGACACTTTCTCATGTGTTTCTCCTTTCCTTATATCTAAAGGAATATCGGCAGCAATTGGAGAGGTAAAAAATATCCAAAAAATGCGCTCTGGTGATCTTCTGGTGGAGGTTGCATCAGATAAGCAAGCAGCCATTATTACAAATATGAACAACTTGGCTAATTTAGAAGTGACTGTTGTGCCTCATGGTAATCTTAATTTCTCACGTGGCGTCATCTCAGCTAGGGATTTGTTGAACACGCCGACGGCGGAGATTCTTGAAAATCTGCAAGATCAAAAGGTCTGTGGAGTGAAACGCATTCAAGTCAGAAGAGATGGTGTATTTATTGACACCAAACATCTCATTCTGACTTTTGCGACCCCAGACCTTCCAAAATATATCAAAGCAGCATATTTGAATCTACCCGTCAGGCCTTACATTCCAAACCCCCTGAGATGTTTTCAGTGTCAGCGTTTCGGACACTCGAAGAGCGCTTGCAGGGGCAAACTCACCTGTGCTAGATGCGCGGTGAGTGGCCATGATAGTTTGAACTGCAATGCGAAGGAGAGGTGTGTCAACTGTCATGGTGATCACCCCTCCTACTCTCGAAGTTGTCCACACTGGATACTTGAAAAAGAAATAGCCACGGTAAAGATTAACCAAAAGATCTCTTATCCTGAGGCCAGAAAATTAGTCACTTCACGAACTCCACAAGTTGGAGTTAGTTATGCAACCGCTGCCAGGAAAGTATGTAAATCCAGCAGCACCCAAACAGATCCTGAGACAACCTCTTCAACATTACCCCAGATTCTTTCTCAAAAAACAAAAACCTCCGTCATGAATACAATCAAAAGGAAAGCTCCACTAGCTAAATCAAAAGCCTTGAAGGCGCATAAACTAAAAACATCTAAGGAGGGCCTTTATAAATCCTCCTTATCCACCCGTAAAGCTTTGTCCCTGGAAGCTGATGCGGTTTCTCTTCATCCCTCGGACGATGACATATCGTTCGAGGAGATGTCAGACGATATGCCTTCCAGCTCCGGGAGAGGAGCTTTTCAAATAAAACAATAACTTCCTTTGTTTCTTGGAACTGCCATGGTTTGCGTTCTCATCTTGATGACATCAAGTCTTTAATATCAGCTTATAACCCAGCATGCATAGCACTTCAGGAGACCTTCCTGAAGTCCTCCATTAACATTTCTATGCGTGGGTTTAACTGCTTTAGAAAAGACTGTGGTGACGATGGTGCAGTGTCTGGAGGTGTTTGCATTTTAACATCCAATGATTTCCCCGGCACTGTCCATCCATTAAATACTACTCTACAGGCTGTAGCTGTCAGAATTAATACGACATGTTTGATTACAGTCTGTAGTCTGTATTTGCCACCACATGATGTCATCCGCCAAGAAGAACTTGATGCATTAGTTGATCAGCTGCCTACACCATTTATGTTAGTAGGTGACTTTAACGGCCATAATTCTTTGTGGGGAAGTGATGATACTAATTCTCGTGGTCGTCAGATAGAACAGTTTATAACTGATAACTGTCTCTGTCTGATGAATACCGACGAGAAAACTTATTTCCACCTACCCACAAGAACATTTCATTCTCTCGATCTGGCCATTTGTTCTCCCTCACTTCTGCCATTGTTAAATTTAACCGTAGGAAATGATCTGCACAATAGCGATCATTTCCCTCTTGTCATCTCCCAGACTGGAGGTAGTAGTGTGCAGCAACGAGTACCTACTTACGTGTACAGTCGGGCAGATTGGACAGTATATACACAATTGGCAGTCGTCAATGATGAAATGGTCATGATCGATGATATTGATGAAGCCGTTCAGAAAGTCACTGAAACAATTATGAGTGCAGCTGATACAGCAATACCCAAAAGTTCTTCTACATTAAAAAGGCGTTGCAAACCGTGGTGGAACATTGAATGCCAAGAAACTTATAAAAAACAAAGGAAGTTATGGGGGTTATTTCGGAGGTACCCCACAACGGAGAATTTAATCGCCTTTAAGAGAGCAAAAGCATTAGCTCGCAGAGCTCGTCGTCGAAGTCAGAAGGAATCTTGGTCTCGTTATCTTTCTTCAATAACATCTTCCACATCCAGTAAGTGTTTATGGAGAAGAGTGAAAGCAGCCAATGGTATTTATTGGGAATTCTCTATTCCTGTTTTAAAAACCAGAGCTGCTATACACTCTTCTCCTAAGGAAATCGCTAATGTCCTTGGTGAAACCTTTTGTAGTGTCTCTAGTACTGACTCTTATAGTCCTTCGTTTTTAAGGATTAAGAGTCATGCTGAAAAAACACCAATTCGTTTCAACCATGGGCAAGCTTTACCTTATAACAGCGAATTTCGGATGTCGGAACTGAAGAAAGCTTTGAAACAGGCCAATAATACCAGTCCAGGTCCAGATGGAATCAGCTATAACATGCTGCAACATTTGGGTCCAGAATCCCTATCGAACTTATTGCAGTTGTTCAATAGGATCTGGACTCAAAATGAATTTCCATCTTTTTGGAGTAAAGCCATAGTGATTCCGATTCTCAAACCTGGAAAGGATCCTTCTGAACCTTCAAATTATCGACCAATAGCTCTGACCAGCTGCTTATGTAAGACTCTCGAACGTATGGTCAACGCCCGACTCGTATATGTCTTAGAAACAAATAAATGTATTCCTATGAATCAGAGTGGCTTCCGTAAAGGAAGATCCACTCTTGATAATATTACATATTTGGAGACCCAGATTCGCAACGCATTTGTGCGAAGAAACCATCTGGTCTCCATTTTCTTTGACATCGAGAAGGCATACGACCGTACGTGGCGATATGGAATTCTCCGTACATTATATGATTTTGGATTCAGGGGTAATTTACCGATATTCCTTCAAAATTTTTTACGCTCCCGTGTTTTTAAAGTTCGTATTGGTCCATATACATCCAATACTTTTATACAATCTGAGGGTGTTCCTCAGGGTTCTATTTTAAGCGTCACCCTTTTTAGTTTATTCATCAGTAACATTCTTCATCACATACCTTCATCAATTCAAAGTACTTTGTTTGTTGACGACCTGCAAATATCATGTCAGGGGTCAAATATGCGATTAATTGAGAGACAATTACAAACTGCTGTAAATAAATTAGCTGCATGGTGTGCCGAAAATGGCCTTACTGTATCTCCTGGCAAGAGTAGCTGTGTCCACTTTTGCAGGAAGACTAGCTTGCATAATGATCCAGTCATTCACATTAACAATACTCCAATACCTGTGGTCAATGAGGTAAAATTCCTCGGAGTGATTTTCGACAAAAAATTAACCTTTCTTCCGCATGTTTTAAATTTGCGGAAGAGGTGTGAGCGATCGCTTAATATCCTCAAGGTGTTATCAAATACGTCTTGGGGTGCAGATCGCTCATCACTCCTTCGGGTCTATCAATCTTTGATTTTATCCCGAATTGACTACGGATGTGTTGTGTATGGATCAGCAAGGTCTTCCGTCTTACGCAGACTGGACACCGTTCATCACTCTGCCTTGAGAATATGTTCAGGCGCATTCCGCACATCACCCGTCCAGAGTCTATATGTAATATGCCATCAATTACCACTAGACCTGCGACGGATGCAGCTGTCTCTCAATTACTACGCTAAAGTTATGTCGACCCCTCATCATCCCTTACGTTCCATGGTTCCAAATGCCTATATTAAAAGACTGTATGATGCTCGTCCAATGAGCATCCCACCTTTTCTCACACGCATGAAGTCATATTTGTCTTTATCTGATCTACGTGATTTGCGGATTGAATCAACAAATCACTTTGCTCATCCGCCTTGGTATCACCCGACATTTGATTTTAACTATTCCTTTGCTCAACACGGAAAATCTGACACAACACCTATTGTCTTTCAACAGCTTTTCTATTCTCATCGCTGTCAGTATCAGTCATACATACCTGTATTCACGGATGGATCGAAATCAGCAGGGCATGTGGGCTGTGGTATTTTTATCAATAATACATGTTTTAGTTACAGCCTACATCCGTCCTGCTCCATCTTCACTGCTGAAGCAACTGCTATCTACCACGCACTTCAGCAGGTGAATACAGATGACAATCATCAATTTTGCATTTATACTGACAGCATGAGTGTTTTGGAAGCTTTGAGAGGCAATAGTTTTAATTGTCATCCTGTTGTGTCCAGAATTTTCAGAGTATTGGAATCCCTTGCTGGCAAGGGTTACCAAATTTTATTTTGTTGGGTACCAAGTCACGTAGGTCTTGATGGAAATGAGAGAGCGGATGCAGCTGCAAAGGCTGCATCAGGTCAACACTTACCATCAGTTCCGCTCTCTGATGTGAGAAAGGGTGTCAAAAAATTCATTTATTCTCTTTGGCAGGAATCATGGAATTTGCAGGTTGTCAACAAATTGCATACTATCTTCTCATCCGTCATCTCATTATCTATTTTACCGCTACGAAGAGCAGATGTTATTTTAACTCGCCTTCGTATCGGACACACACGTTTCACACACAGACATTTGTTTCTAAATGAATTAAATCCATGGTGTGAAACGTGTGATGTACCATATACTGTTCATCATATTTTAATTTCATGTCCTGTTTTTAACGTTTACCGTTTTAAATATTTTCAAACAGACATTTTAACCATGTATGATTTAGTGGGGGAGTCTCCCCACCGAAACCTTTTTTCCTTTTTAAGGGAAATTGGTTTCCTTAATTTCATTTAAATTTTATGAATTTTATACTTATACTTATTTCGATTTTAAAACTATTATATACAACAATTTTTGTGTTTTAAATTTTTAATATTGTGCTTGGGTTTTGCCTAAAATCAGTCATTTTTTTTTAAAACTCAATTTTTGGCGCAGCTTGTCCTCTTTGGACCTTGCGCCACAAAACCCAACCAAACAAACAAACAAACAAACAAACCCAGCACTGTCCATCCATTAAATACAACTCTACAGGCTGTAGCTGTGAGAATTCACACGACACATTTAATTACAGTCTGTAGTTTATATTTGCCACCACATGATGTCATCCGCCAAGAAGAACTAGATACATTAGTTGATCAGCTGCCTACACCATTTTTGGTAGTAGGTGACTTTAACGGCCATAATGTTTTGTGGGGAAGTAGTGATACGAATTCTCGCGGTCGTCAGATAGAGCAGTTTATTTCTAATAACTGTCTCTGTCTGATAAATACCGACGAGAAAACATATTTCCACACACCCACAAGAACTTTTCATTCTCTCGATCTCGCCATTTGTACTCCATCACTCCTGCCATTGTTAAATTTAACAGTGGGAAATGATCTGCATAACAGCGATCATTTCCCGCTTGTCATCTCCCAGACTAGAGGTAGTAGAGTAGGACAACGTCTACCTACTTACCTGTACAGTCGGGCAGATTGGCCTTTATATACACAATTGGCAGTCATCGATGATACAATGGTTTTGATCGAGGATATTGATAATGCCGTTCAAAAAGTCACCGAAACCATTATAGTTGCAGCTGATACTGCGATACCTAAAAGTTCTTCTACAATAAAAAGGCGTTGCAAACCATGGTGGAACAATGAGTGTCAAACAACTTACAAAAAGCAAAGGAAGTTATGGGGGTTATTCCGGAGAAACCCCACAACGGAGAATTTAATCGCCTTTAAGAGAGCAAAAAGTTTGGCTCGCACAGCTCGTCGTCAAAGTCAGAAGGAATCTTGGTCTCGCTATGTTTCTTCTATAACATCTTCTGCATCCAGTAAGCAGTTGTGGAGAAGAATAAAAGCAGCCAATGGAATTTATAAGGAATTTTCCATTCCAATATTAAAAACCGGAGCTGCTATACATTCTTCTCCCAAGGAAATCGCTAACGTCCTTGGTGAAACTTTTGCTAATGTCTCAAGCACTGACTCTTACAGTCCTTCGTTTTTAAGGACTAAGAGTCGTGCTGAGCGAAATTCAATTCGTTTCAATCAAGGACAAGCCTTACCTTACAATTGTGAATTTCGGATGTCAGAATTGAAGAAAGCATTACAGCAGGCCAATAATACCAGCCCAGTACCTGATGGAATCAGCTATCTTATGCTTCAACACTTAAGTTCAGACTCCCTATTGAACTTATTGCTTTTGTTCAATAGGATCTGGACTGAAAGTAAATTCCCATCCTTATGGAGAGAAGCAATAGTGATTCCGATCCTAAAGACTGGTAAAGATCCTTCTAATCCTTTGAATTATCGACCTATAGCTCTGACGAGTTGCCTTTGTAAGACTCTCGAACGTATGGTCAACGCCCGTCTCGTATATGTCTTAGAAAAGAATAACTGTATTCATATGAATCAGAGTGGCTTCCGAAAAGGAAGATCCACTCTTGATAATATAACATGTTTGGAAACGCAGATCCGCAATGCCTTTGTGCGGAGAAATCATCTCGTTTCCATTTTCTTTGACATAGAGAAGGCTTATGACCGTACGTGGCGTTATGGAATTCTCCGTAGGATTTATGATTTTGGCTTTCGGGGTAATCTGCCGATATTCCTCCAGAATTTTTTACGCTCCCGTGATTTTAAAGTCCGTATTGGAACAACCTTTTCCAATACTTTTAATCAACCTGAGGGTGTTCCTCAGGGTTCAATTTTAAGTGTAACTCTTTTTAGTTTATTCATCAGTAACATTCTCCATCATCTACCTTCATCTATTAAAAGTACTTTGTTTGTTGACGACCTGCAGATATCATGTCAGGGGTCTAACATGCGATTAATTAAGAGACAATTACAAACTGCTGTAAATAAATTAGCTGCATGGTGTGCTGAAAATGGCCATACTATATCTCCTGGCAAGAGTAGTTGTGTCCATTTCTGCAGAAAGACCAGCTTGCATAATGATCCAGTGATCCACATCAATAATACACCAATACCTGTAGTCAATGAGGTAAAATTCCTCGGAGTGATTTTCGACAGAAAATTGACATTTCTTCCGCATGTTTTACATTTGCGGAAGAAGTGTGAGCGATCGCTTAATATCCTCAAGGTGTTATCAAATACATCTTGGGGTGCAGATCGCTCATCACTCCTTCGGGTTTATCAATCTCTGATTTTATCCCGAATTGACTACGGATGTGTTGTATATGGATCTGCAAGGTCTTCTGTCTTACGCAGATTGGACACTGTTCATCACTCTGCCTTGAGAATATGTTCAGGCGCATTTGTCACATCACCCGTCCAGAGTCTATATGCAATATGCCATCAAATACCACTAGACCTGCGACGGATGCAGCTGTCTCTCAATTACTACGCTAAAGTTATGTCGACCCCTCATCATCCATTACGGTCCATGGTTCCAAATGCCTCTATCAAAAGACTATACGATGCTCGTCCAATGAGCATCCCACCTTTTCTCACACGAATGAAATCACATTTGTCTTTGACTGATCTACGTGATTTGCGGATTGTATCACCAAATTACTTTGCTTATCCGCCTTGGTATAACCCAACACTTGATTTTATTTATTCCTTTGCTCATTACGGAAAATCTGACACAACTCCTGTTGTCTTTCAACAGCTTTTTTACTCTCATCGCTGTCAGTATCATTCATACAAACCTGTATTCACAGATGGTTCTAAATCTGCAGGACATGTTGGCTGTGGCATTTACATGAATAATACATCTTTCAGTTACAGCCTGCATTCGTCCTGCTCCATCTTTACTGCTGAAGCAACAGCTATTTACTACGCTCTTCAGCAGGTGAATACAGAGGACTATAATAAATTTTGTATATATACTGACAGCATGAGTGTTTTGGAAGCTTTGAGAGGCAATAGTTTTAATAATCATCCTGTTGTGTCTAGAGTTTTCGGAGTATTGGAATCCCTTGCTGGCAAGGGTTACGAAATTTTATTTTGTTGGGTACCAAGTCACGTAGGTCTTGATGGAAATGAGAGAGCGGATGCAGCTGCAAAAGCTGCATCAGGTCAAATTTTACCATCAGTTCCGCTCTCTGATGTGAGAAGAGGTGTTAAATCATTAATTTATTCTTTATGGCAGGAATCATGGAATATGCAGGTTGTCAATAAATTACATTCTATTTTCTCATCCGTCACCTCATTACCTGTTTTACCGTTACGAAGTGCAGACGTTAGATTAACTCGCCTTCGTATCGGACACACACGTTTCACACATAGACATCTATTTCTAAGTGAATTAAACCCATGGTGTGAAACGTGTGATGAACCCTACACAATCCATCATATTTTAATAACATGTCAATATTTTAACCATAAACGTTTACAGTTTTTTAAATCTGATATTTTAACCTTGTCTGATTTGTTGGGGGAACCACCCCACAGAAATCTTTTTGCCTATTTAAAGGCAATTGGATTTCTTTATTTTATCTAAATTTTATGAGTTTTACTCTAGCTTTACAATTTTACTCATTTAGATTTTAATATATTTATATACAAATATTTTTGTTTTTTAAATTTTTAACGTTGTGTATGGGTTTTGCCAATAAAAGTTCTTCTTAAAACTTAATTTTTTGGCGCAGCTTGTCCTTTTTGGACCTTGCGCCACAAAACCCAACCAACTAACTAACCTCCTTTCCAGGGACACGGGTCTCCACGCACGGCAAACACGTGGGTGATTTAAACCCCAAGAGTAGCTAATAGCAACAGAGCGGCGACAGCTGCTCAAGGGGAGCCCTCAACCAACACCTCCTAGAGTAGAAAGCCTCTGCAGTGAAAGGATGAGTCATACTCTGGAGGCGGACTCGAAATTCCCTTACTCTTTCAAGAGGAGTTTTTTTATTCACTTGAATGGGAAAAACCTCTGGTCTTAAAAAGATTTTCACTTCGTTTTAATTAAAAACACAGTGAAGGAGGAAGAAATTTTTTTTATGAATGGAAAATGAATTTACTGTACAAGAAACATTAAGAAATTATTTACAAAATGAGCTTACTTTACTATGTAATGTTGTCTTATGACATAAAATCCTTAATTTAAACATATTAAATTTATATTTTTTCACACCTGTCAATTTTAGAATTTTGCAAGAATTTATATAAAATTTTTTTTGACATTTCTTGTATATTTGACACATCAATATTTTTACAGAGTTTAAAATTCATCATTCTGATAATGATTTTTACATTTGTTTAGAATTTTCTAAATTCATTAATACTTTCTTCGTTATTAGTAAATTGATGTCTAAGGATTTTTATTCTCGTACTTTCAATTTCACAGAAAAATATTTTTTAAATAATTATTTGTAGCATTTTAAAGTAATGTGTACATGGAAATTTCTATTATTTGATAAGCTATTCAAAATTAATGAATAATTTAAAAAATGGGAATTTTAATATATAAATAGATATTTATAGATAAGTACACATTATTGACACAAACAACTTTTGAAAGTTTAAATTTAACTTTTATAATTCATATCCTGGTAAATATTTCTAATATTTATGTATCATCTTAACATGTTTTGAAAATAATTTGATAATGTAAACAACAGGAAATTTTATTTAATATTTTACGCAGTAAATAAACAAGGAAATATATGGGAAAATTTCATTTTATTGAAAACAATAGATACAATATTTCAAATACATGACACAAAATCATTTTTTAAATATTTCTAATTTTCTGTTTTTTGTCTTATTACATTTATTTTTTATCAGATCATCATTAACTTTCTTACAATAATCTTTTAATAAAGTATTGGTTGAAGCATACACAATAATTTTCATGATATTATATACATCATGTTTATTACAATCAAACTGAAAATAAATTTCTAATAATCTAAGATTATATAATGTTATGTTGCATGCAAGGGACCTCTGATTTTTACATTGCATAAACTGTTTTTCAAATTCTTCTGACAATAGTTTAACAATTACACAATAGTTAACTTTTATAATTTTTACTGTTTCATTGATAGGAAACTTCAATCCTCCTGTATTCATACTTTGAATTAAAATATCACTACCATCGCTTAATTCATTATATTCTTTAATGAGGGAACTGCAACATGTTTCACATTTAATTTTTTTTAAACAAGCATGGGTGCAATATCCAGCTATAAAGGTTAGTATTGTGGACAGATGATTTATGTTTTCTAAATCATTTTTACATATAACTATATTTAAATCATTTATTATTTCATTGCTATCTAAAACCGAAGTAATATCAATTTCATCATCAAAGTTTTCTACAATGATTTTTCCATGTGTATGAGATTTTAATGTCAAGGAAATTAAACTTTGGACTCTTAATTTATTTTCTGTTTCGTAAATCTGGGTAAGCGATACATTATATTGAGCACCAGCTAATTGCCTATAAAGTCCAAATCGTTCTTCTAAAGAATCGGTTTGCAACTTTCCAGTCAATAGGAAATTCATATTCAATTTTTTTGCACAATAATTAACAATTTCAATTATAGCATTGGTGGTGTGAGTCAATGCTAGATGAGTCTCAAAGCTTAATTTTCCTGTGTCTGAAGAAAAATGTTTCCATTTCTCAAGCCACAAAGAAAAATTTTGCAAAAATATTAATCTAACATCTGATGGTAAATTAGTAAGTGGTTGTTGATACTCATTTTTTTTTTTGCGATTCCCTTATATAATGTTCTTACATTTACAATATCCCACCATATTGAGATCAGTTTGATAAATGTTGCTGTTCCTTCATAATTTAATAAGTCATAAATGGGACCTGCAACTTTTAGTCCTTCAGAACAATGTCTATTAAAAACTTGCAGAACTAATTTCACATTCTGTCTTTCCATATTTGAAGGACATAAAGATTTTGTTGTTAATGTGTGACAATACCTAACTATATTTGTAGATTCAATTTCATGTAATTTTCTTAGAGTATTAAAAGAAGCAGTATTTAATTTTTCCTCAGAAACTGGGCTACAAAAATCAGGAAAATAAAAAGCTTTATCTGAATTTTTTTGGTTAAGCCAATTATTTCTAATGTTTTTTAGTAAATGTACTGTATCAATAACAAAAAATAAAGGCCTGTTATTATCAACAGGATGATTATAATTAATTTTTAGTTTGGGGGGATTTGAAAACTGGGACATTGCCTTTCTATTAATGGCATTGTTATCACTACTAACACATATTATTTTAAAACCTATATTTTCTAGTCCAACTATTATTTTTAATAAGAATGCATGCAGCAAATCTCCGGAAATAGTCTTTACAGGATATATATGTACCACATCTTTATATACTGATTGAATGCTTTGAAGCATAAAGACATAACAAGTGGCAGCCACATCATTAGAATTTGCAGCAAAACCAATCACATTACCACCTTTATACTCTACAGCAGCTTTAAGATGAATTTCATCCATCATTAAAACTACTGTCTTATCATTTTCATTTAAATGTATATATTTATCCTTAATGTAAGATAAAAAATTATCAGAGCTTTGTTCATTTAAGGGATTTGCTGCATAATTAATAAATAAACGTTTTAATGTGGCGGGATGAGGCAGTATAATAAAAGAACTATTACGTAAAAATTTATAAGAATGAGGCGATATGGAGTATAGCAAAGCACAAAGGATTAAAAAATCAGGAGAATATCTCCGATGATGCTTCGAACTTTGTAATAATAAAATTTGTTCTTTGATAAAATCCAGTAAATTTTTGTTATTCATATTGACATTTTTTAATTCATCAATGATATGTGCAAGTAAATTAAGTAAATAATCTTTTCTTTTATCATCAACAATACCTTTTTCAATAGATTTTAAAATATCAAGTATAACATTAATATTGTTGGTAGTCATTGGAAAAGTATAATTATCTAATTTGTCAAGTTTAACACTTTTAATTGTACTTACCACAGATAAAGATTTGTCTATGGTGACAGCTGCTTCTAATACTGGGCATGAGGCAGATGTTACAAATAAAAACATGACAAAATTATCATCTTTTATGACATGCCAGTTAGAATCGATGATAAAATTTTCTAAACAGTTCTTTAGTTCATCAAAGGAATTAAAAGAAAATTTTTTTTCGTATGACTCTTTAGTCTTAAGGCTTTCTTGAATAGCGGCACATAAATTTTTATTTTCCAGTCTCAATTTTTTTAAATCGGGCTCCTCTCTATGGCTTTTTAATGTAGAAAGATAAGCAGGACAATTTGGAAACTTGGATGGAACAGCACTGGCTTTTAATTTGGGATGAGGTAGAGAAACACTAATTTTCTTCCCAGATTTTTCATCATAAATCTCCGACAGCCTCTGAATGTCCGTTTCCATGAAATGAGCTTCACAAATCTATGGAACAAGAAATAATATGAGAAAAAATATCCAAAATTTGTCATTGCATTCATTTACAAGAAGTTAATATAGTATTTTAATTAGAAGATAAAAAGTTGCTTAACAAATTATTTTGTATTTAAAGAATTTGAAAAATTATTAATTTTCAATTAATTTAGTAAAATTCTTTGATCTATTAAATTTTTATTTAAGTAAATTCAGTTTAAGGATGTAAAATGTATTTTTTCGAATAATGTCATAAATCGTTTCTAGTCATAAAATAAATAATACACGTTGCAGATTGATAAGTCAATGTGAAATCAAATGGAAAATTTTTATTACAATTCTATTACTTACGTATGCTATTACAAATTCTACTACTTATTACATAAAAGAAATTTGCAGTTATTTCTTATAAATTGTTGACAGATGAATATTTTAACTTACGCAGTTATAAACTATTTAAAATAAAATAGGAATATTTAATCATTTGACACAAAAATGTTTGTTAAATTGTTACATTAAATTAATTTAAAAAATTAAGACCACAATTATAAAATTTTAATGCTATTAAACAGAACAAATGGATATCAAATCATTCAAATATTTGCATTAAAAATATTTTCAATTTTTATTTTAAAATATAATTTACTTTCATAATTTAACGAAAGATGCAACTTAAATATTAAAAATACAATTGAAACTAGAAAACTCTAACGTTACTACATGGTAAATAAGCACGTTTTAAGTGTTTTGTTTGTATATATGACACTTATTTAAAACAAATTTTACTTTTAAAACACTTCGAAACGTTAAAGTTATACATGAATAATTATTACTATTTATATTAAAAAAAATAAGCAAATAACTTACCCTGGAATTTTTAGTAACATTCAAGTTTTCTTGAGGAATGACTTTAAGCCATTTGTTAAGCATTTCCTCTTCTTTAGGAAATCGAAATACGCTTATTTTTTGACTTTTGTCGTAATTACCACGGCAATTAACTATTGAACATTTGTAGGGCATGATGACAATAATATCACTTGAAACTATAAAAGAAATATATTACAGACATAAAGCAACAACACAAATTCACGAGTAAAATGGCGACACTAGAATTGAAACGGGTTCAAGCAACAACAGCTTCGCCTCCAGAGCATGAGTCATACAGAAGGGGAGATAGTGGTGCTACGGCTTTCACTCTAGGAGGTGTTGCCTCAACCTGCTGAGAGGCAACCACATTGAGGGAGAAAAGGAAGAAAAAGCAGAAGGGAGAAGTAGAGAGGAAAAGAAAGAAGAGGACAGATCACTGGGGTACCTCGGGATTGTGACACCCGTGTTTACTTAAAGAAAGTAAACCCCCTGAGGGGATAACAGTAGTTGCATTTGTTTGCAGGATCTTGTTACAGTTCATTGATATCAGTTATTGATCTAATACAATTTATGTCTTGGTTACAGAATATTTGTATTTACAATTTATAATGAATTATTACATTTTATTTATAAGCAAAACATTTTAGAAAAGGAAGGTGCAACTTGCATTTATAGTCCGGGAATGATAGGTTTTCAATTTAAGTAACAAATTAGATACATGGAATAAAATTCACATATAATAAGAAAAATTACATACCAAGTACAGATTTTCAGAAAAATGTTGTTTGTGTTCATGGTGTGTTGGTTTCGTTAGCTAGGATAGGCCTTAGGGCCTCTATTAAAGTAAAAAACATTTGATGCAAGCTATTACAGTTATTTAATTTGGGGATAATTTCCCATACAATTGTCATTAATTGTATAAAGGCTCTATTTTTGGAGAGTTCTATTAGTGTTTTAGTTATTAGATTTAATTCACTATAATTCTCAGTATTTACTGGAGTGTTGGAATTATTATCTGAACTGAAATTTATACTCCCGTTGGTAGTGTTGGGGACAGATGTTTTTAAGCTGTTTAGGAGTGAGTTGAGATGACATTGATCGATTGAGTTGGGAGCGTCTCTGGGAGGAATGGTCGAGGGGGGGGGGTTTGCTAGCTCCACTAACTGCGTTGGCGAAACTTACCCCTTCTCTTATGCTATTGTTATTTCTGAGCGTATTCCAATTTCTTGGAGTTTGTCCGTTAATATTATTTCTGGGTTTTAATTTTGGGAACATGGGGCATCCCCTATAGTTGGCGGGATGATTCCCTTTGCAGTTAGCACATATTGGAGTTTCTATTTTATTTCTCCCATGTGGGCAGTCGATGGTTTTGTGTGATTCTGCGCATTTAACACACTTAGGTGTCAAATAGCAGTTTTCGCTGCTATGATGCCACAGCTGGCAGTTGTGGCACTGGGGAATCCTTCCCGATGATTTGTATTTTTCAAATTGTACAATGAAATTCCCAAGGTCTTTCTCGTCAAAAATTTTGACGCTTTCTTTATTGTTTGGTAGGTGGATTTGGAAAAGGGGCATAAGCCTTCTTTCCCCTCCATTTTTCCTCATTTGATTAATTTTTAATGGGATGTATCCTTTCTCCTCCAACATTGATTTGATTTCCTCAATAGGCTGATTTATTGGTAGTCCCCTGAGAACTGCTTTGAGTGGTCTTTGCGACCTCGGATTAATTATGTAGAATTTAATATTATTGTTTTCCAAGTAAGTTGTTAAATTTCTGTGCTCCGAAGGAGCATTAACAAATAATTTTAAGAATTCCCCAGAGGGTTTTCCCAATATTTTAAACTTTAAATTATCGTTTAAGGCTTTCAGGAATTCAGAATATTTTTCGTTTATGTGGACCATAACAGGTGGGGGTTTATTTTGAGAATTAGCATTATTTATATTATTTACACTATCAGGTTCATCAACAGCATTTGAGTTTTCATTTATGATATTTTCATCTTGGCTTAGTGCCTCATATCTGTTATTTATTTCTACTGCAAACCTTTTAGTAGGTGTTTGCTTTCCGGGGCTATTGTTTAGCATTCGCTTATTTTTAATATTGCCAACAGTAATAAATTCAGATTTATCAGCACTAGAATTATTTATATTGCTAACACTAGAATTATTTACGTTACTAGAACTAGAAGTATTCACATTACCAACACTAATATTATTTTCATTACACATGTTAGAATTATTTACATTATTAAAGGCAATTGGTTCACTAATATTTATATAATTATTTACATTAGTCACACAAGGAGTATTTACTTTATCAATAATAATTTTCTTATGCACAATCATGTAGTTAGCAAATTTCCTAATTGTTCTCTCAGCAGAATGTTTAAAGTTAACATTTAAATAAGATTCATTTACATTTTGAAACACGTTGTAACTAATATTAAATTTGTGACAGTTAACATTAAATAAATGTATGAAAATATTTATATCAATATTACTATTAATTTCTATTGGGTTACCATATATATCAGAATAATAAAACCTATCATTTTCCAGACTCAATGCAGAATTGCACCTACCTCCATTAAAGAAAAGGTTATCCAATAATCCAAACATGGAGTTTAGTTCTTGTCTGGCACTGTTTGTGCGTTCTATTATCGCACCACTGATTAAAGCACATTTAACACTAATAATTTTATATAATATTTCACACACGAATATTATATCGGCTTTCACCACTGGGGTATCCAAAATTTTTAAGATTTCAGTATATTGCAGTACACCTTCACTCGGTTCATATCCATGGTTTCTTGCGTGCACGAAAAGATCGTAAGTAGATATTATCTTGATGTTGGCTCCGTCTGCGTGGAACAACGGCTTTTTATCAGGAAATGGAATTCCGATGTTGTAAAGGTGCTCCGGGCGAGCCATGGCAATACTACGTATCTCTCAAACGGGATCAATCCTGGATCACTGGGCTAGGACTCCTTTGGTCTCTCTCCGGCATTGGACTTCCTGGCGTATCGATGTCCGGGATTGGTGTTACTTTCTGAGAGTAGACATCAGGTTTAATAGCAATTTGCTGATCCATGATATTGACAGGAACTTCACGTTCAAATTCACGAGGAATTTTCAATTTTGGCGAAGCCAGAAGTGTAGACTTCACTTTGGCTTTAGCGTCCACTTTCGTATCTTACACTTTTCCCCCTAAGGGGACACTATTGGTTGTAGAATCCTTTCCGAATCGTCCGGAATCAGATAAAACACTAGCAGGATCACTATTCACAATATTTGTATCCAATTGATTTGCGATATCAGGCTGTAAATCCACTTTATGATCACCACGTGCAGTCGAAAAAGGCCTAGCATTGGCCCCTCCGTCGGGAGAAAGGGAAGATTTTTCGCCGCAGGACTCCGTCACCGGGTCCGGGGAGAAAAACAGGTTAGTCCGTAGAAACTGCGAGAGCAGGAGCGGTAGAAAAATACGTCTTCACTCTCCGAAGTCACGAACCGGTCTCTCCACCGAAGTCAAGGGACGATGGTTGTCACTTTGGGTGACGAAGTTCCAGTGCCGCAGGCACGCACCTTCAATTTAAATTTGGTTCTCAGAGGGGTGTATTTGTTCGTCTTAGGGGGGGGTTAGGTTATGAAATTTAATATATGAATTACTTTTTATTTATTTTCCTGGGGCATATGGATATTTGGTGCTGGTCGAACTGGTATTTCCACCCTGGGCCGGCCGCCTGGCAATATCGGTAACTGTATTTATTTATCATT
>JAPDSC010099757.1:0-14102 GCA_026290005.1 Latrodectus geometricus | reverse complement strand
TTTGAACGGACTAGCATCATGAATAATGGTCGAAAGGGAAACGTTGGGCCTACGCAAACAATAGTCACTCCAAAAAAGGCAGCCAAAGTTTATGGAATTGTTTTGCAAAATTCTAGAAAAAAGCAACTGAAGAATTGCATTTGAGGCTGATTTGAAGTACACGAGCACCTAAAAAATATTGTGAATCAGCCATCGAATGTTTCTATAGAAAATCTAAAATCATCGGTCTGTACCCATTACAGATGTGCAATAAAGGGTTGACTTTTTGCGAAACGTATTCCCACAATGATCGTCAAAAAAGGATTTGATGTGGGGAGCATCTGGTTCACAGATGACGCCCATTTCCACTTGAATAGTACTGTAAATAAATAAAACTGGAGAATTTGAAATTTTGAAAATTCTCATTTGTGTGAAGAAAAACTACTGCATTCAAATAAATTTACTGCATGGGCTGCGATATGCATCAAAGGCATTATTGACATTTTCTTCGTGCGATAAACGATTAATAATGAATGTTACGTTACAATTTCTTAACAATTTGTCAACACATATCTAGCGTTCGAGGATCGACCAGGCATGGACTGGTTCATGCAAAATGAAGCTCGACACATCGAACAGATAAAACTTTTAGCTTTCTTCAATAATACTTTGGGAATATAGTAATTGTGTTAGATTGTCCGAAATTCACTGACACAGGAATAGATTGGCCTCCAAATTTTCACGATCTGAATTATTTTGACTTTTTTCTGTGGAATGCATTAACAGACTTTGTCTATCGGAACAATCCCGCTATTCTTGATGAGCTTGAATTGGCGATTCATGTTGCCTGTGATTCCATTTCTTTTGAGAAATTACAAGGCGCAATGTCAAATTTCATTGCTAGTTTACGCCACTCCATTGTTGCGAACGGTCAATATTTGAAAAAAAATTGTCTTTCGATTGCAAAGACAGTTTGACTCTATTAATTTTTTTAGACTCCTTTTAGAAAAAGTTTGTAGCGCAGAATACCATCTATTAACAGTTTTTGTAACTAAAATTTCGATTTAGTACACCGTTTTTACAGTTTGGCTAATAACTGTACCGTTTACCGCATAAAATTATCGATTTTTGTTGTTGACATCAGGTATTATTCACTGATCTGCCTGATCTAGATGCTACACATCATGGACAAAAAGTGCGTGAGCCATTCAATTTCTAATTTTTCAGACAGCTAATATTTTCAAATTAGACAGCGCTAGATAATATCAAGAATGAATTGATGCTCGGCCAAAAACTAGCGATATTACAAACTATTCTTTGTTCTAATTGTCCTCTGGGACAATTAGACTTGACAATGCGTAGTGAGAAACATCTCAGGTATATTATACCTAGCTTGTCAAGTCACTTCAAACCACCACTCAATCGATATCATTCAACTGGGTAGTAATTTGAACTTGATTTGTCACTGTATGTGCTAGTCCTATAGTAAGTAAATGGAATGTGCTTCACAGTTTGGACTTCGGGAACCATCGAGCTTCGAGAATAAAATTGCTCAATGCTCGCGATAGGGCTGAACATTGAGTTTGGACAACAGAGCTCAGAGATGGGAGTGTAGAGGACTGGAAACGAATAGAATGGTGTGATGAGACTCGATTCCGACTTCTTAACGCCGATGGAAGTCTGAGAATATGGTGTCAGACCCATGAAGCAATCTATCCTGCATCTAACGTTGGAAATGTTCAAGGGTATGGTGGATCAATAATGCTTTAGGATTTCTTTTCGATGTGCTATTTGGGTATTTTAGATTATTTAACAATCTTTCTTAACGTAATTCTGTAGGCAATGCTGCTCAGTAATCATATCCACATGTTTATGTTAATCCGCTGTTCTTTTCGATGTGCTATTTGGGCATTTTAGATTATTTAACAATCTTTCTTAACGTAATTCTGTAGGTAATGCTGCTCAGTAATCATATCCACATGTTTATGTTAATCCGCTGTTCACACGGTAATGGAGTTTTACAATAAGACAACTGTACCTCTCTAAAGTCTGGCTGGATGCTGGGTGGTTGGATGATTACTTCTTTAATATTCTGTCATAAATTGCCCATTCAGAAGTCCAGAGCTAAATCCAATTATAGCATTGTAAATATTTTTAACTGTTTATTATAAGAATACAAATTATGAAATTTTATTGATTAATGAGTTCTTAAAATATGATGCATGACTTAAAAAAAAATTATAGATGTTAAATATGTGTTATGTGAATATGACAATGGATATTTTTTGAATAAAAGAGACAATTTTTTTTTATTTAAGAATACACACAAAAAATTTTTTTAGTACTTTAATTTTTTCTTCATAATTTGCAGCTTATGGAGTTGATATTTATGAGACAAAATATCTAAATTATCATACAGTCAATTATTCTATTTTATAAAATTATAGTTTGACAAAAATTTGAACAAATTATATTTTTTATTGGTAGCAAGGAATTAAGTTTAATAATTTTTGAAGAATAATATTTCTTCACAAAATGGCTGCTGATCAAAACGACATTACATTTTCCCGTAAGGGAATTTTTTACAACGTCAGGATTTCGACACGCCCTTTTCTCTTATTTCCTACTCTGTGTGCAGAAAGTAGAATTGGTAATGGTATAGTAGATATTTTTCCTATTACCTTCTGTGGTAAAATGTTGATGTATAGAGTAATGCAGCTTGAGTTGTAAACCCTCTAGCTGTAACATTCAACTAGTAAGCATTAAAAACTTCTTATTTTTCAGTTCACTGAAGCCTTTCCTAATGATAAAATATTTAAAATGGGTTTGAAAATATTTTGCGAAGCTTTTTGTTAAGAAGTGTAGTCCTTTTAGCATTTTCTCTACATTTTTTACAGACTTTTAAATTCAAATATTTTAGAATTAATGATTTGAGACAACAGTAATAGTTCTCTGTCTTCCAATATAAATTAGAATAAAAACTGAATTTTAATTATTCATAATGGCTTTTGATTCCTTATAAAAATGTTTTTGAAAAATTATTTATCATACATTATAAATGTATTGTTAATGAAAACGGTGCTTATAGTGAAATCGTTTTGGATTTGTTGTCTTTCTATGCAGTTTAGAATGTTTTATGTGATTAAATGTTTTCTTCGTGTAGCGTATGAATATATAAGAACAAGTTGCTCATTTTATTAGAATATATAAAACTGATTACAAGTCTACAAATGATTGATTTTATAAGTAAATTCCTTAAACGTTAGAAGTATTAAAATATGTGAATTTGATTAAATTTTAAAATCGAAAATTTTATATATTACATTTATTGCAGAATTTTACATATTATGTATTGTAGAAGTCACAAATACCTTCAAAATATTTATCGAGCAAAGTGCATTATAAAATATACACGCATATTAAAAATAATGTTAATTTTTCGAGAAAAAATTAATGTATAAATTATACATGGAATGACGAAAAAAATTCAAAGCCTTATAATATTTTAAAAATAAATAATCAGAAAGTGGTATAGTTAGAGAAAATGTTACTGATAAAATATGATCTGTATACATAAATTTTGATTTTTAAATGCAGTTTAAACTATGCTGATGATAATGTTATTTATAACAAATATAATTATTCCTGTGAATTTGAATATACAAATATTGTGCGTCACCTACTTCATAGATAGTGTAAAATGAGCACCTGAGTTTAGGCATTACTAATCTAAATTAATTTATTCCATAAAAAATATTAGGAAAAAGTCTTCTTTGAAATGTAAGGAGTTTTTCAAATGGTTTATATTGTTAAGTTTTTTTTTCTCTCTCTGATAATGAGTGATTCCTGTTGAAGTCGTATAAATCATATCACGTTTTTTTGGAACTCAATTTGATGATTTAACATTTAAAGTTGAGGGGGAAAACCACTGATTTGATCTCAGCTAGTGAATGATGGAATATAAAATTTAATTTCTGCTTTTTGCAAGCATGTGAATTTCCATACTGGCAGCCTAACAGCTCGGATCCTATGAATGGCATGCATGTTGGTAGTGGTTTGAAACCAACTTTAAATTGTTAGTCTTCATCTAATTAAAGATCATATGTAATATATGACCACTATGTGATAAAGTATGCATTTTCATCCATAGTGTTCTTCGAAATTTGCTTATTTACCTCTTTTAGGACAACTTATTTTTTGACTTATCTATCCTTTGACAAATATATTCATATTAACACTCTTTTTCATCAAATTAATGCCTTTGCACAATTATATAATAGCAATTTTCCTCTGAAGCCCAAATGTATTGAATTTTAAATGTATTACAATATAAATATATAGCACACAGAAAATTTAAAAAAGTGTTTCTTTTAGTAAAAGGTTCCAATACTCTACAACCCTTTTTTACATTTATTTTATTTTAGTCATCAAATATACTGAGCGGAACACCCAGATATTTTCATATTTGATTCCTTAGGACATGCGAAAAAGTCCAATGATTCATATATTTCTTCAAAAGACTAGAATCCTTTGTGGCATACAATACTATCAATAAAAGGACTGCAGCTTTTAGTCTATTCACTACCTTGAATTAATCTTTTTGTGTCATTTAATTCATTGAATTTATAGAGCTCATTTGAATTAGTAAACAATATTTTCTTATAATGTTAATAATAAAATAAATGCATATTTTCCCTACATACACATTGAAATTTAATTTTCTTTTTATTAAATGAAATGAAATTTGTTTTATTAAAAAAGATAAAAAGAAAAGCAAGTAATAACTTGGATAATGCATTTAAATTTGGCGTTTCATTAGCCTAGAGGCATATCTTTATTGAAGCAAGTAGCTAACATTTGACAAATTGTTTTTAATATAAAAAATAATAATAAATGTTCGTTCATCAATTTAATATTTTATATGTCTTTTATACAGAAACATGATATCTAAGTGTCATAAAAATTTATAAGTTTTTTCCCTTTTTTCATAATACACAAATATGCTTTTTTTTTTTTTTTTTTTTTGTATTTACATAAATATACTTCGAATTATCACGACTTGTGAAAATTAATAAATTAATTTCAAATCAAGTTATAAATTAATTTAAGTAAATTTTAAATTAACTCTGAAAGTCAATTATTTAAATTTAAAAAAAAATGTGATTTAGAAGGAATATGCAATATTATAAAATGATCGTTTTATTTTTATGTCGTAATTTTTCCTGTGGCTATGGTGGCATGATAAGTTAAGGTGTTAATTCTAGTTATGGGAAGCTAATGAACTCGACCAACCCAATGGAAAAAACATCTTGTTCACAAATAGTGATGGAGCAGATTAAATATTTTAAGTTCCTAATGTTCTCTTTGTAGAACGACACCACTGGGGATTTAAACCATCGAATGTCCGAATCCGCTTTGATATTCCAAGGAGGGGGTGACCAAATCGGGGATAATATGAATCACTGATTTAGTCTTTGCTTCTAAATTACGATTATCTTGAACCTTCAAGATTTACGATTGCATACTGACTAGGTGTTCAATTAGAAAATGTTCTATCAATTACGTAGTTTTGCTGAAATTGTAGAAAAAGAATCTTTAGAGGCCAGAAATAATAATTATCTCTTATTTTGTAAGTCATGATTTTAATAACTGTTTTATGATTGCACACATAATTTTAGGTTTTCATATTTTTCCAGGGGTAGTGTTGTTTTATTATGCTATATTTATTAATAAATGATTTTCACAATGCTATTTGCTGTATTTAATGCTAAGAATATTATGTCATCAATTTATAACAGTCAATCTAATATGAAAATTAAAATATAAACTATTGACACTTGCATCTTGTATTACTTGTAAATTCTCATAACAATAATTGAGTAGAGATAAATTTCAAACTACTTTTCTCAAAATAAATGTTTCTTTCAGTTGAGTAAAAAGGAAGGCAAACCTATTTATTGTCAGTAATTTTATGCAAATATAGCATATTTCCATCCATTATTTATGAAATATAATTTAAATTAATCTGTCCAGTAAGTATTTATATAAAAATCTTAAATGAATATGAGAATATAAATCAACTGATAGAAAAGTTTAGTTCTACAGTTCTCAAATATGAGTCTTAAATTAAAGATAATTTGAAAATTTGAAAAACAATTCCAGTAATTTTGAAAAGGAACAATAATTTATATAGTTGTAATAGTTTAATGTTAATTAATAACATAATATAATATAATAATATTTTAATATTATATTTATAAATGGACATCGATTATAAAATGGCATTCAGTCAAAAGCTGGACAGCATTACTTACCACATGACCGCTACTTCCATAGCTAACTTCTAATGATAATAATTTTAAAAGTCTAATTTGTATTATTTAGATTAGTTTGAAGTCTAAATATATTGTTATTTGGGATGCAAATAATGAAATCAGTCATTTCAAAGGTAATCAAAATAACCTTAAAAATACATTTTAACATTTGTTAGTAAATAATGCTTTTTTGTTTATTCATTACTAATGTTAAAAGATAGTTACTTACAACTTGTTAGCTCATAAATTTAATAAATTTTCAGTAAATTTTCTTAAATGTTTTAACTTTATTTCTTCTGAAGACTCAAATTAATTTGCTTAGAAGTAAAGTGTTCATTGAAAGAAAATTTCAGTCAAATTTATATTATACCTGATTCAGGTGCAAAAACCGATCACTCGAATTAGCATAAATGTTTTCACAGTTTTTGTTGGAGGGTAATTTTGCAAACAACACTCATTGATTGAAGTTTGAAATATATCATCCTCATATTAGAATTTTTTCCGAGGAATTCACATTAAATGATGTATGAAATTTTTAAGTACATATAATCAAGCCTTTTTAGCTACAGAGATAATTAAATTTTTCATATTGGACCTATCATCCTGAAGGTGACACGATGAGTTAAATATAGCGCAAGAGAACTTTTATAATTTGATATGTACTGGGTGCTTAGACTCATCATAATACTTTGCAGATATCATTTAAAACAATGAAAATTAAATCATTACTGCGATTTCCATAATGCCGTTAAAACTGTTTAAGAAATGTGTCTTTCGGATTGTCTCGCTCTCTGATTTCTAGAAAAAAATAGTTTAGTTGTTTCCTTACAATTTTTATTCAGAATCAGTGGATAAAATACGATTTTATTTATAATGATATTTATCTCCCCCTTATTACACACAAAGCAAACAAGTAAATTTGACAGAAATAATTTTCTTAACATAATATTATTTGCTACAGTTTAGAACTTCACACTGCAAACATAATACGTAAACTACTGCTTCTAATATGAACTAATAACCTAACAAATATGTTAGAAAATTTCTGCGATAAGAGATTTCCCAATTTACGAAATGAAATTTAATTTAAGAGAGATCGCAATTATAAAATCATTTAGTTTTAGCATTTGATGCGAAAATCCTAGCGTTTGAAACTTCATGAAACGTGTGCTTTGTTGTTATCGATGTCAAAGTACAGTATTGAAATTTAATTGCTCATTACTCACATAAATTTTAAATATATTTTATACATTATGCATCCAACCTATTTTCTTAAAAACTTAGCATTGTTTGCGAAATTCTGCCATAAAAGTTTGCATTTAAAAGAACTCAAGTTTTAATACTACTAGTTTATTATCCTATTTTATTATTGAGAGATAAAAACTTTTAATTCACAAAGTACATAATCATTCTATGTAATAGATAAAAATTTAAGCAATATTGTTTAAAATATATTTTATACGAGTAATCTTGTCAAATAAAGTATGTATAGTATTGCCGTAAAGTAGATAGTATTTTCTTCAATTTTTAATAACAGGGCTGAACTTTTGTTTACATTAATATTTTGTATCCTATGTAAGTATGGTATACTATGGCATATTATATATCATCCATTTTGAATGTACATAAAGATATACGTTTTGGCGAAAA
Organism: Latrodectus geometricus; assembly: GCA_026290005.1. Classification (NCBI taxonomy): domain Eukaryota; kingdom Metazoa; phylum Arthropoda; class Arachnida; order Araneae; family Theridiidae; genus Latrodectus; species Latrodectus geometricus. The sequence goes on along the minus strand of JAPDSC010099757.1, from coordinate 6,159 downwards.
AAAAATAACATAAGGAATAAGAATCTGCAAGCATTAATGAAAATAAGGCAAAGAATGTAATACAAATAAGAAAATATTTCTGCACATATATAATCAATAATTTATTTGTAACCGTATTTCATTTAAAATAAATTTATGAATGTTTTATGCTGTTAGATCTCCTCATATATTCACTGAGTCAATAATCCACTTATTGGAAATCATAAAACATCTATCAATGTCAAATTTGGTCCACATTTCTTATGATTGTTTGTCCTTATGACACGTCATCTACTAGTACCCAACAAATGTAAGAGTAATGAATTTTTTATTCATTATAATGTTGTTTACTTCATTCATATATAATGCAATGCGTCCTACTTTTTTAATGAAAAATATGATTATTTTCTTACTAGGAATTTATTCGCAATATTTCAAAAGAAAATGATTTTACGTGTTTCGAACATAATACAAGTATTTTAAAATAAAGTAAAACTTTGAAAAAAAGACTTTTATGTTTTAAAATGAAATGCTATTAATTATATATAGAAATATTTAAAGCAAGATATTTTATTAAAATTTAAATTTTCTGATAAAATTACAAAAAATATATTTAAAATAATATTATAATAACGCGTGCTATTTAAGAAATAAATACCAATGTATTTAAAAAGGATTTTTCTTTAAAAACATAATATGTATCAGGTTTATTTTACTAAATACCCATTAAAATTTATAAAAACAATTATTAACTATAAAGCGTCAGTTAAGATCCGTAATTATTTAATTAAACATTCTTTTCCAATTATTATTTACCAAAAAAAATAATAAAAATTATTATTTTTAAGGCAAAATGAAACATTTAAATAATTTAAAACGCTAAATAAATGTATAATAGTATAAAATATACAATAAATGTAATCATTGAGGATTATCTATTCATGTTTTAAAAAACATCAATAATTTAAAAAAAATTAAAATGAAATAAAATTTTAAGATATGTTATCAAATATTCTTAGAAAATTGTCTAAATTTGTAATAAAATCCTTGTTGGAAAATAATTTTTTTTTCTAAATTAAATACAATTGAAAAAATTGAGATGAATTAATGCTTTATTAAAAATTCTGTGACTGATTGTTTACATATCATTTTAATACGTATTCATGAAATAAAATTCATTATTATTATATAGTTCATTTTAAATTTTTGAGATTTTAGTAAATTTTACTATACTGGCATAAAATCATGTTATAGTAATTTCAATTCTTTATCTTTCTTATGAATGCGTTTAAATATTCAATTTTAATATATTTACAGAATACATTTTAAATTAGCTAGTTCTCAAATGGATGAATTTTGTGACCTAAATACAAATGCAAAATTAATGTATAACAAATTTTTTAATTGATAAAATATACATATATTCAATATATTTAAGGGTTAAAATACGAAATAAATTCAGAAAATGCGAGTTGAGTAAAATTTTTTAACTGAAATTTTCTCTTAAATTTTAACAGGTGTTTAGATTTTAACAGGTTAACAAAAAAAATGCTGCTCTTAAATTTATATTATGTCAGAATAAAATAAATTATTATAAGGAAGCTGTCATATCATTATAATTCAAAATAAGCTATGATTCAACAATGAATAAAGAGAATTTTGTGTTCAGTGATAACACCATATTTCAGAAAAATGAAAGATTTTCAATTAGGATTTTTGTATGATCTGTCTCTCAGAATTTCAATTTTAAATGTTTCATCAAATATCTTTGTTGAGAAAGACATGTATATTTCACAGTTTGAAAAAAAATTCGAAAGAAATTTCTAATTAATTTCTGATATTTTTATAACTATGAAAAAAATATATACTTCATATTATACAATTAGTTAACTAAATGATATGTTTTAACACTCAATGATATAAATTTAACTATATATAGATAATTTACATGCACATTGAAAAAATATATAAAGTTGTAATTTACATATGATGATTTTAAGCACTATTGTATTACAATTTTCTACAAGTAAAATGCTAATTTGAAAAAAACTTTTATTTTTCAATTTTTTAAATGTTTTGAATTATTGTTTTCTATTTGAATTATGAATGAACAATTGACTAATAAAGTATTACTGATAAATTCTATTGAAAAATTATTTTGTATGTGTAATTCTTAGGAAATTTTAAAATACTGATTGAAAATATACCTTATAATACATTTCGTCTTTAGACATAAATATTTATACAATACAATGAGTGGCGAAATATGATACTATAAATATCTTATTTTTGAACAATGTCATCAAAATGTATTTTAAGTGAAAAGTAAAAGCAAAATTTCATTCAATGTATTTAAAATAAATTAATTTCTTAACTAGAAAATGTTTGGAAGATTTAGGAATAAATTCATTCATATTCATTTTAAATAAAATTCATAAGAAATTGTACCAAAATTTAATATCGTACATGTTTGTAATTTGCAGCACGAAATAAATAATGTTGTCAAAAATTAAACCAATTATTAATGTCACAAATAATATAAAAAAAGTAAACCAAAACAAATACTTGCAGTTAAATAATATCCTCAAGATAGTTCATATTTAGTATTTCTTGAGTGTATTTAGAAATGTAATAAAATCATTAGCCATTTTATCAATTTAATACGCTATAAAAGCATAGTTGAATGAAAAAATAGTTACGCAAATTATATGATTAAAATTTTATTAAAGCAAGACAAGGTAATTGTAATGAGTATATTTCATTTATTTGTATATACATTAATTATATCAGTACCATTCAGAATTACGAATACACAAAGTGCAGCAAACTATGTCTGTATAGTTAATGTGAACAATGATTTTTATTTTTTTTATTTTCTCAAATATTTTGAAATTTAATATACTTTGTATGTATATGCTAAATATTTTAAAGAAAAAAGATTAAATCTTATTTTTCTTACCGAAACCTGAAGTAAGTAGTTTGCAGGTATTTATGTGAATAAAAATTGTAATAGAAATTGCTGATAGTATAATATTTTCTGTCCATCTCTTAAAATTGCTTATTTGAGATTGTTACTTTGAAAACATCAAGCCCAAAATAATATTATAGCTTCCATATTTCTGCAAAAATCGTCCCTTACTATGAATATATATATATATATATATATATATATATATATATATATATATATAAGAGAATGGCCATTTAAGTGAAATATTTAAATGGTGATTGTTAATCCAATAAATTATTTAAATAAATTACTAATAATGTAGTAATTACTATGTCTAAAAATAGTAAGTTAAAAAGCTTAAATTTACTAATTTAAATTATTTAAAAAGTTTAAATTCAGTTTATCTCATCATGAATTCATATCTACATTGTAGTATCAATGGCATTCAATCAGGAGACCAAGACAATCTTAATTATCAATAATACACATTAATTACGTTGAGCAAATTCAAGATTAAAGTGACAAAAGTAAAGAATGAGAACAAATGATGCAAACAATGTTCAAAATGTTAATCTTGGCTTCAATGAAATGTTTGCGTATATTCTTTAAGGATCACAAATTTAATGTTAAATATTAATTATTTAACTAATAATTCAACCTTTTACTTATTCAAAATACATTTTAAATTAAATTACGTATTTTCAACACTGTAAACATTTTATTATTTGGAATTAAAATAGAGTAATAAATCTAAATAAATATAAATGGGAGGAAATATAATTATATATAATCAGGTTTATATCTAGTTAATGAATAGTTAAATAGTTCTGGTTTTGAAGATTTAAATTATTTATAATTTTGACATATTTTATATGTTTTGACATGTTTTTTTTTTTTTTTTTTTTTTTTTTTTTAAATGAAATTTTGAAGCCAATATTAATAAAATATTTTATAATTAGATTTTTTTTTGGTTTTTTAAAGATTTGTACATTACAATTATCTTGATTACAGTTGTTATGATAATTTATATTTCTTCATCGTAGATGGTTTGTTTTGAAATTTCTATATTATAAATAATAATCATATGAATATTGAAATTTTAGTAATAAACGTCAAGTTTTCAGAGTATGTATTATTTTAATTTCCTATTTTTCCGGTCATATTTTCTAATACAATGAGGGCTTTATTATCATTAAGAATTTCATTCATTAATTCAGATTGTTTTTTCATACTTAATTTTATTTGATTAGCAATTAATTCTTGAGCTTAATAATGAGGAAGGTTATGAATAATGTTTTATAGATGAACTTAAGATGGGAAATATTTTAATAGCAACCTTTCAATTAAAATTTTAGTTATGGAATGTAATATTTATTATCTTTTGCTTCTGCCAAAAACAGAATCTTATTGTCATTAATCTTTATGTTTTAAAAATCGTGTGACTTTATATGGCTTGAAACAAATAAATAATTCATTTTTCAAATTAAAGTAATAAATGAATTTTTAAATGCTTAACAGCTGGTCAGGACTAAGATCGATCCATTGCAAACTTAACAGTTGAATAATATTTTATATTTGTGAAATTGAGAAATGCGTTTCTAAATAAATTTCTTTTAATATATACTATGTTTTTATATGTATTTATTGTTTTTATATTTTTATTTTTTTCTGTATTTACATATAAAAGTTTTTTCTACATGTACTATCATAATTCAAAGAAATATTTAAATGTTTTATGATACCGTACTTAATTTTTGTGTATTTCTTCCGAATATTACAAAAATTTTAATACATTTAATGAAAAGTTTATATTTTAATATAGCGCAATTTAAATAATACATAATGCGAATTTTCATTATTTTATATACAAAATTTTGTGTTATATGAATTGCAGAAAAATATACTTGCCTTGAAAGATTTCCATGAAATTAATTAAAAATTTGAAAATAGTTATAATAATATTTGCAAGTAAAAATAATCGGAGAAAAACACAAAGTATTTATAGAAGTCTTATATTTTATAATTGAAGCAATTTCAATCAATAATATTTAAAAGGAATTTCTATTTACACAGTAATTTTCGTATTGTTTATGTAAGAGTTTGTTTTTAGAGCAATATGTAATTAAATTATTTACTTGTGGGGCACTGGTATTTATACTTAATATCACATACAAGATTTATCCAGAAAATAAAGACAACTTTGTTGAAAAAAATGTCAAAAAAAAATTTATTATGGAGGGGTAGCTATTTATTTGAAGAAAATTTTAACATGCATATCTTTAGCATACTTTGCAACTTAAAACAAGTGTGTTTGATTATTTTACTTTAAAATTGCTCATATCTGAATTTAAAAAGTGCTTCGTCCACTCACATTATTTGCCAGAAATTTGTATTGAACTCATAATAATTTGTAAGGCTTCCATGGTAGATAGGTTTCCTAGTTCGTTTGTCATTTTATAACTTTTAATCACTAAAGAGAAGAATGATTAGGAATAAAAATATTGGAATATTTAATTAGATGTTTATAAGTTTGATGCCATGTTGGTTGTGTCAAAAAGTAGTTAAAACCTTTTCTTCAGTTCATTTACATGTAAGCAGTAATTACTGATTTTGACAGAAGTAACACATCCAATGTTAACAATACATCCATCCAATTCTAAGTTTTTCTTTTTCATTTAAAATTTATAATGATGTGACGTTACATACATGTTAGTTTTGTTACTTCTTATGAATGTTATTTTTCAGCAGAATATTTTATAATACTAATTCAAGGAAATTTTTAGCATCGACAATAACCTATAAGTTTTTTAAATTCAATTTTATTGCAAACTTGTTGACAATGATGAGGATTTAAAAAAAAACCGATATTTTATTATGTGTCACTAATTTTGAAAGATATGTGCTTAAGTTTCTTAGTTTTAATTCTTATTGTATATTTCTGAAATATCACTAACAGTAAACATAATTGTTTAAAATTTAAATAATTGTTTAAAATTTAAACAACTTTTTCTGATACAGAAGTAGTATGCACTATTGATTAATACTCATTAATTGTTTAATACTTATTTAAAATTTTGTTTAATAAAGTAATGTATACAGTGTAAATTCATATAAACTTATATTTTGTTCCATATTCATAATAACAAACAATTGCAATAAAACAAATTTATTTGTCACAATACCACAAAATATCTAACATTAATTTAAGAAAGCCTATGTATGTTTTTATT
>JAPDSC010099743.1:0-13162 GCA_026290005.1 Latrodectus geometricus | reverse complement strand
TTCATAAAAATACCTATGTATTGAGTATGTAAAACTGCACTTATGTGTATATCTTATATGATACAATGTATACATAATAAAGATTCAGAGATTATAGAATTACAAAATTTTGTATTTTTAGTCTATAAATTAAATCTTACCAATGATATATACACCCTAGAAATTGTTTAATAAAATTTATGTTACGTTATTGTCCTTATTTGTATTACGTAATATATATATATATATATATATATATATATAACGTTATAGGTTCTTGAGCGAAATTTATTTCAGTGATTTAAATATGTTTGTTATAAATATTTTACACATTTGGTTTGCTGAAAGTAAATTGATATTCAAATTACTAAAAGCGTTAATAATGTTATATTTGGTTACTTTACTATTCTTTTTTAATTTTATGAAGAATAAGCAAAATAAATTTCCTACATGTACCCAAAGAATCACAATGTTTGAAAAATCATCCTGCCGATTTTAACTAACGAGTGACTCTTCATTGATACTCATTTGAATAATTTTGACAGCCACTTTCAGCTTCTGTTTGCAGGATCTCCTCCAATTCTTGAATCTTCGTAATTCATCAGGCGATTAGCATATAAATTAAGCGCTTTTAAAGTTCTCTCATAACTTATCTGTTTGTAACTTAAAATACCCAAATGACACAACAGTTTGTTTCCCCTTGCATCTTCCCAGGATTGTAATTCTACATGAAACTTTAAAAAACAACAAGTCAATTAAATATGAAGTCAGAATTAATGAAACGTCGTATCTTCATAGCAATGAGAAATCAAGTGATCTTTTCATAGTAAACTGCAGTTATCAATAAATTTTTTTTTAACTATACCAACATCTTTTATGACACATTCTAACTTTTATAAATGAAACTAGTTTTAATTTAGATTGAAATTTCAATTTGTTGTTTACAGTGTAATCTTTAACCGTACTCAAGGAAGATTAATATTTTTAATGTTTTCAAAAATTGTTAATTTATTATATTTTTATATTTCAGTTTATATTTTCTTTTGCAACAATTGTCAAGATTATTTCCCCGTATCCGGCCCTTAAGAATTTCTTTTTCCCAAAAATGCTATCCTTTCCCCACGGCTAGAAAATGATTCTATAAGTTTTGCTAAGAGAATCAACTAATGGGCCCTTCAACGTGATGTTGAAATTGGGTGAGTTTTCGTAACATAAAAAGCAGGGACCACGAAAAACCCAGACTCAAGGTTAGCCTACTACTCTCAGAAGTATCATATTACACGGACGGCATTGCGACCAAAACGTATTTTGGCGTGCGCCAGTCGCCATTAGAAAACACGATGCACCTTAGGCTAACCCGGGATCCGAACTCAGAACATTCTGATAACGAAAACGATGCTTATTCCATCCAGGCCACCGCAGCCGTGCCTGATTTTTCTATAAGCATATATATATTTTCTCTTTCTCCTCTTTTTGCTGTAAGTTGGAGTGGAAGGACTAATTGAAATCGTTCAAATAAATTATGATACTTCAGTTATTTAATTTTGGTATCTATTTCATTTATATTAAAAATTGTTAATATTTCTTTATTTTTGAGGATCGATGCAAATATAAATATATTCCGAATCATATGAAATCAAAAATGTATAATTAAAGTGTAATTATTAATTATTTTTTGCTAATATTTTTCTTTAAGTATTGCATTTCATGATGTCCGAATTTTGAAAGATCAATATAAAATTTCGTAAATTTTATTTTTATTATTTCATTAAATACTTGCGATTTGCATTTTTATCTTATTACTCTAAATGCATTCAATATTAATAATCGAAATTAACTTCATTAAGTAAATAATTTTGATGAAATATTTCTGTGTATTTAGTAAATTAATATTCAACGTAATAAAAAATTAAATATTTATGCATAAATATCAATTTGCTTTTTCAGCTTTGTTTTTTAGACAATTGGAGTTATTAAAATTCGCTATTGATTTACATTGGAATTTTATTTAAATGAGAACTTTTTTATGAATAAAATTTTTTGCGTTTAAATGGTAATTTCTAGAAATGATTTTTTAGGCTTATTATCAGTTGTTTGAATAGTTTGTTTTTAGCTAAAAAAAAGATCTGATCATTTTAAAAGGATTATATATATTTTATGAATCTCCTTTTATTGAAGGATATCAATTTATTTCAAGAGTGATTAATTAAAAGCATATTCCAAGTAAAGAATGTGTAATAAGAGGAAACACTTAAAAAAGAACTTTTCCGAACTAAAAAGTTAATTAATTACCTTTTCAGAAAATTGTTTTCAGCTTTAAAACAATGGCGTTTATTGTGGATTCACATGACATTTCTGAAGGATAATTTTGATTTTATTTTCAGAATTGATTCACAGCTTTTCAAGTATGAATAATAGCGATTGTTTCTAAATTTATTGTTTTTTTTTAATTTTGTTTTTTGTATCATTATTAGGAATTACAAAAAGAAATAATTTATGGACAATTCAATTTCAACTTGTTTTTTTTTTAATTTATTTTATTGTTGTTGTTACTAATCTCCATGTCTAGGAATATACTAGACGAGGTCCACGATCAATTTACTTTCAGAAAATCGAAAGCAAGCGTAGAAGACTTGTATAGAGGTCTTCAATAGACAACATGAAGCACTCAAGGATTTGTACACGTTCATCTAGACCAGGGGTGGCCAAACGTTTGGGATTCGGGGTCTACTTCACATTTAAAAAATCGAAGGCGGTCTATCAATGTTCATCTACCAATGTCATTCATGTTGAATTTTCATCTGTTAAATGCGACCAATGTTTGTTCTTTGTTCATGTTTGAAAAAGCAGATTCGCAAAGATACCTCGATCCAAAGTATGATTTCAAATACAAAATCAATTTGTAAATATTTTAAAACGTTTCCTCAGAAATTAATTTCCAAAAATCAGTATCGCTAAATATGCTCTGGTTTTAAGATATATATCGCATCTTAATTTAATAATTTCTTCCTCGACCGTGACTGATGTGATATCTATGAAATGTCCTATTTTTTCAGATACTCCATCAATGTCGACATTTTCATTAAATAGAAATATCATTAAATTAAGTATTTCTTTCAACCTAATTAAGTCAGTTTCGGTTTGGATAATGGATGCACTCTTCCTCCATATTTTTGAAGCTTCTCAATACATGTATTTTGAATTGAGATGCATACCTTTCTATAGTATTTTTTGAATGTTTTAATCGCGCTCATCCCGTTTAATCGCACTCATCATGTCCGTTTTAGGCTTTAAATCTTAAACCTTTATCATGAACCTTAAATCATTGCACAATTTGTTTTCGGTTTTAAAGCGTAGACTGTAGTAAATTTTTATTACAAATAATTCATTGATTCTATGTCATAAGTCATAAATGTCTTCGCGGTCTACCAGTCGACCGCTGATCCCTGATCTAGACATTTAGGACAATTTGTGTGCATCTTGACACTTCTCTCGTACGTAAGTCCCTTCAGGTGTCCACTGAAGAACCGGGAAAGTGCTGTCTGAGCATATCTATCGCAATCAAAAGCAAGGGATCTTCCATTACAATCAGCTAGATACCAGGGATGACTCGGGGGGGGGGGAGGGAGAACCAAATTTGCCTGTCAGCATGCCTTCTAATGGAATATTTATTTTGTAGGGAACAAGACAAAAAAAAATTTATTATAAAACTGGTCATTTAATATTCAACACCTTTGTATAAAGCACAAAGGAACAAAAACAAATTAAATTTTTATATCCTTAAATTAATCAGTCTTTTAAACATACGAGGCATTCGTGTAATTTAATTACAGAAACGATCAAATGTAACAGATTGTGTGGAAGCTGTTTCATCTGGAGTTTTTACATTAATTGTGATAGAAATGTCTGAAATCGGAAATTTACAATGGTGGGGAATCATAAATGAAAATATCAGATTTACTGTTTTGTGAGATGCATTTCATGCTCAAGGGACACAGTTAGCATTTGCTTATTGCCTATTTTTTTACTAGTTTACATCCACAAACTGTATTGACTCATCAAATGTATATACACTGATCACTGATACTGTTCTGGTCTGAATCAAGACTGAATTGGACGCATTTTTTGTGTCAAAAGTGAAATATTTTCCAGCTATTTACTATTATAAATAAAGAAAAGCTACCGGATGTCAAAAGGAAACATATTGTATTCAATGTTTAGTCCCCAGCATTGTTTTCAATCTTGTTAAAACACTCTTTTTTGGTGATGAATAAAATTTGATAATGTATTATTAATCGGTAGTGATGAATTACTGCATGCAAAAGTATGCCTGTTATAAATGTTACCTTTACACATAATGAAGTTTACATGCCTAAAAAGTAAGCCTAAAAAGGTTAGATACGCTCGATTGTAACTAAATATTGGATGTATATATATTTTAATATTATGTCAGTGTTCTCATATGTCAATGTTTTATTGTGTGGCTGATATATATATATATATATATATATATATATATATATTCCTCACAAATATGCACTCGTGTTTATGCTATAGGCAACAAATTACATAATTGTTCGATTTCCATCAAAAATGCTGCAAAAAAAAAATTCAGACTAATCCAATCTTATTAAAATTTGGTTGTACAGATAGGACGATTATTTTTATTTTATCATCGACAAGAAAAGCAAAAATTTTGAGTTTATTTTAAAAATAATTTTTATTTGAAAAAGAAGTTAGTATCTAAATTTAAAATTCTTGCTACAAAAAAGAAAAGTAGTAAATATATATTTTGTCAAGTTAAGAAGTTAACATATATAATTCTGGATGTATTTTACATTTTAATTAATTCAATATTTATTATACTGTTAAGATCATAAAATAATAAGTTTTAAAAATTAAATGTACATTTGTAATGTTATATTTAATATTTATGCTATTAAAACTAAAATAAATATAGATGTAATTAGTTATATCCAATGAAACACTCTAAACTTGTTTAAATATTAATAATAATAACGAATGTATTTAATTAATAAATCTACTAATTTGTTTGGAATAATATCATGAGTTTATCATTTAATTTAGTTAAAAATACAATGCATTTTTTAGAGAAATTCTTTTTAATTTTATTTTATTGTATTCAAATAAAAATTAAACGTTAAATTAAAGAATTTACTTATAATTTGAAATAACATTAGACGGAGTTTAGATAATATTATTAAAACATTGGTAAATTTAAATTAGACTGACTTTTATCTCTTTTTTGCAAATAGATACACACATGTATGTCTAATTTTAAAAATTAATTATAAACTCAAAATCTAAAAAGCGATGGATTAAACATTTTTCAAATTTTATAGTTCGTTTCCTGCAATGAATTTGCGACAAAAGATAGTTATATTAAATCTGTTAGTTTGTTTTATGAACATGAAACTATTTTTTGCAATTACAAATTTAAAAAGATTATTGCTTGTGATAATGTGTTAACTGTGGTATTATTCTTTAATACAGTCAAATTGTTTTTTCTGTGATCTAACATTCGAGTAAATTTTCAAGCGAATGTTTTCTTATTTTATATGTAAAATAAAAATAATATTATTTAAGTGGCTCAAGTATATGAATTAAAAGATTCTTTCAAGTTGAAGTATATGCGCAAATTTCAGTAACCTTTATTGTATTTAGTGTCATTTATTTTTTTCTAATGGCGGGCATTGGGTGACTGGACCCGTCGCCCACAACAAGACTGGAAAGTGCTATTCATTTTAGCATTACCCGGTGGGCACCTATGAACCAAGTCACTGAGTACGAGTAGCATTACTCAAGTAACACCACCACAAACTCGTTTATAGGCGGGCCACACCCATCCATCCTCTTGAAAGAAGAAAGATACACACAGAGAGAACGGAAACTCCAATGGCCAAATCGGGATTCGAACCCGGGACCAGCAGCCCAGGAATCAGGAACGCTAACCACTCAGCCATTGGACGTCTGTATTTAGTATCATACATGTATTGAAATTTGCTAATATAAGATGTACCATAAATGGAATTGAGCACAATATTTTTTATAATATTTCAGTCTAGAGTCGATATCCGAACATCAAAAAATAAGAACAACTCAAGTGAATTTTTGCTCAAAATTTTCTTAAATACTCTAGTCACGAAAAAGTAAAACCTTAATATCTATCATCATTGATGAAGGTTAAAAAAGAAAATATTTTCCACAGCATCAAAAATTCTTCACACTTTCTTCACCCAACAAATCTTAACGTGAACCTTTAGCAAATTTCCAGCCTAAAGTGCATAGTAAAAACGAGGTGTAATCAGCATATGTAAACAATTCCCAACACAGCCTTAAAAAATATGCTAAGGTGTATTCGAAGGAATTCTTTTCCAAAAAATAAAAGTATAGAAATATGGATCATGATTTAAGGAGGCTTGATAAGTCAATTTCGCCGTCCTCGCCTGCCCTATCAATTGATCGTTTATAGCCCGGGGTCTTTGGAATCACCTTCATTATTGCTCCATTTATCTTTTACTCGTATAAAAATGAAACTGCTCTTTCGCCGATAAGCGGTCTCCAAGTTGTTTTCTTCTAAGTTCATTACGTCATATAAATTTCCCCTCCCTAACATCCCTTGTTGTGGGATATTAAGAAGGACTGTATTACTCTGTTTACAAAACGGAAACGCATAAATCTTATAGTTATTAAAACTGAGAACTTTTTGTTTTGGCGTCACCTTTTTTAGACACTGCGATATGCTCTGGTCATTCAAATTAGGAAGTTATACTACATTTTGCTATATAGAGGAATGGATTTCAAAGAACAAATCACATTTATTGTGTTACGGCTGGGCTTTTTTTAATTTTTTTTTATTATATGTGATAAATTATCTTAAAATTCTGTCAAAATAAAAGGCTTAAAGAGATTTGAGATTTTCTTTCAACAATATGATCAGTTATTGTAAACAGAGAATGGAAATCTTTTCGAATCCATTACTTTGTCTTTATATTCTTCAGCGAACTTGTTTTCGTCTTTCTCAATACATCACCAGTTCAAAATGCCTTGGAATGATGATACACATTACCAGATTTAATATATAATAACTTCGTAACTAACGAGAGTCAGCTTACTCAGCTAACAGACAGCTTACTCGCATAGCGAGTGTAAGACTGAATAGTGTCCGTTGCGTATGGAAAAACTGAGAATGGAGACCAGACGAGTTTTTACTCTGCTATACGATGTCATGGTCTAGTCCTCCAAATGATGGTCAATTCGATATCAAAACAAGCCAACCGAGTCACTACATTAACCCAATGAATATATATCGCACTTCCCGTTTATTTAAGATGCTCAAACCACAACATAAAGCCCCAACGGGTAATGTGACCCTCGCAGAGATCGTCACCGTTACATGGGCGGGCTAGAATATTGTGTCCTCTAGGGGGAAGTTGGGCCGTATTAATGTGCAGCTAGAAAGAAACCTAGAAAACCTCTAGCATCCACCCGGAATTTATTAGCAATTCTACTGCTGTTAGAGCCGTAGTCCGACCATTGACGTTTATCTGTAACTTGGTTTTTTTGGATCTGCTGTCTCCCTGCAGAACCCATGAAGTCGTTTTATCAGCTTGTCACTGTTTCTTGGGATGGCGGTTTGTCGTTGCCAGTCATGTATATATAAAATTCACACTGACACGGCGTATGGCACGTACTCGCGGACCATGTAGGTATCAACAAGCAGCTATGCCTCTCTCAGCTGTAACAAAAGTTCTTGCAGAGCTGAGTTGAACACTGCATTCGATGGCAAATTAGTATCATGCGTCATCCTTCTGAGAAACCACGATTGTGGCTTGCTAACGCTTTGTGAGAGTAAAGTTTCTTTGTGGCTAACGCTACCTGAAGAAGTTAGTTTTTTAGAGAGTCTCTGGAAAATCATTTTATCCGGAATAAACACAATACTAAAGTTCGTGAAGCGTCGGTCCACGGCTTTCGTTTCTATGCATTTACCTTGCTAGTGTAATTGTCTGTGGTCACTATTCTAGAAAGAGGTCTCATTCGGTGTTGGACTGTTTGAGTTTGGAGACTGTTTGAGTGTCGGGGTTGGACTTTGAGTTTGGAGACTGTTTGAGTGTGGGTGTTGGACTGTTTGAGTTGTGTACCACCACAAAGGTACACAGGGAAGTGACTGTGACAAACGTTCAGTGGAAATGTAATCGTACCACACCTGCTAATGCGTTAAGTGCTGCTGTTGACGTGGTTCTGTAGGCCCTCGTAGTTCTGAGTAAGGATGGCCTTTGTGTATTGAGGAGTTTTTGTATTAATGTTTTGAGGAGTTTTTGTATGCCTAAATTTTGACAGCCCCAGACGGATGAGCAATATGTGAATATTCTTTCGGGTACTGTATGATACCAAGTTTTGAGTAAATTGGAATTGGTACTCCAAACGCGTGATGTTAGTTTTATCAAATGTCCTATGCTACAATTGTTTTTTGCCTCTGTGTATTTATGTGTCAGAGCCTGTTGAGGTCTAACGTCGCACATAAGGAATTTGTAGTTGTTGTCGCTTTTAAAGATTTTATTGTCGATCCTAATAATTAGTTCGCGTTGCAGTTTATGTGCAACAATTTTGATGATGGATTTGCTTACTGAGATTTCTGGATGGTGGTTTAAACACCAATATTCGGATGCTGTAGTGGCTACCTGTCCTGTTATTTCGATAAATTTCCTAGTTCTTCTTCTGACACTAATGAGGATGTTATCAGCAAATGCTGTAATTTTAACTTTCGGGTGTAAATATTTGCTTAGAATATCATTTGCTATAATGGTCGATAATATTGGTCCCATATAAAATCTTAATGGGCAGCCTTTGTAAATTTGTAGGGAAGCGAAAATTTCTTATTTCTGGTAACAGAATACGAAATATTTTAAAAAAAGCACCACGGCTTAGCCACCTCACGTCTGTGTGCAATAAGAGATCTCCGTACTCTGATTCAGTTTCTTCAAAAGCGCCCGAAATTGTCGTCTCTGAAGACTTCTTGAGCGAATTGAATTGACGATTTTAAATGCAAATTGCATTATATCATTAGACTTTAGTGTTTTTTACCACAATACCTGTTGATGGATAATACAATGATAGCTGGTAAAACTGGGAATTCCCTCATCATTACTGCATAAGGCAATAAAACAAGTTCGATTCCCGACCATTTCTGGAGCTCCATCTGTTGTAATAGAGACCAATTTATGTATTGGAAATCCTGTCTTATCAATAAAGTTTTTAAATGAATTGTAGATGTCCCCTCGTTTGTCCTTTCAATGGAATTATAGTTAATAATTCTTCTTTTGAAGTCATATCTTCGAAAACCATTCTCACAAAAGGCATAACTGTGCAATGTCACAAATATCTGTGGATTCATCAAATTGAAGTGATAGGAACTTACAAGCTTTTAAACCGTCATTTAATAAATTTTCCAAATTATTATTCATAGCTTCAGTCCGTCGCATCACAGTGTAACGACAAAGAAATATTATTGATTATATTATTTCAGATTTTTTTTAAAAATCGTGGATAAGCACTTCTCCCGCTTTAATGAAAGCTTCTTTTTTCAATTCTCCATCTTCGAATGATTTTTTTCGCTTTATCAAAACTTCTGTAATTTTAAATGATGCAAATGTTGCTGCTTTAGCTTTAGTGCCTGGTTTCATAAATACCGATTGCTGTAAATGTAAATTCGACTTTAATTCATGCACTTTAACTTTTCAAAGTTCACTGCCGATTGGAAAGTCTATAGTGTATTTTAAGTGCATGGTTTTAAAATGTCTTTCAATGGTTTGCTTTTTTTGGTAATGCCACACTTGAGTTACATATGAGACAAACACATTTCTCCTTCACCATAGCAAAAAAGATATCAGCTTCCCACTCATTGTGATAGTGGTATGTTTTACTTCTCTTAGCACTGATGCCTGGCTGAGTCATTTTGGACGGGTTGTTGAAAAACAAATTCAACAGTGTCGTATCAACAACTCGAACATTCAACAGTTTTGAAACAAATTCGTATCAGCGTGGTAGGAAGCGAGCGACCTGCCACGTAAGACGATTAATTTAGAAGTGAAACTAAACGGCCAGAAGTGACGGGTAGACTAGACGACTCGGCACGTCGCTATCATGCTCCGGCTACTGGATATAATCTAAGCATCCCACTTTCATCAAATTGTTTCCATTTAATTCCACTGCAAAACGAAAAATTCAGTGTCTTACTTTGCACAGTTTGTTTTAGGTTTTAAAGCAAAAATTGTAGTAAATTTTGATTTTAAATAATTCATTAATTCAATGACATAAGTCATAAATTAAATTGCTAATGTCCGAGATCACTATCGGAATGGTCACGCGGACTACCTAAAATGTTTTCGCGGTCGACCAGTCGACCGCGGTCGACGTCTTGGCCATTTCTGGTCTATATGATATCGGAAATGTGGGGTCCTTGTCGTTTTTGGCGAAGTAGATTACTCTTGCTGTTCTTAATGGTGTCGGGAAGTGTTGCAAATTGAAGCAGTGTCTGAGCATTATGTTTATTAGTTGTGGTGTTGTATCTATGATCTTCTTCCAGATGAGGTAGTCAAGATCACCTGGTTTCAGAATCTTATTCGTGTTGAATGAATATGTGGCATTTCTTACTTTCTCCCTCATGATAAGTTTAATGTTTCTGTTGTGAGCATATGTGGTGCTGGCTGAAATGGCCTGACGCGTTGGGGAAATGATATGTAATTTTTTCTATTACTTGTTTATTTGAGGCTATATTGCCCACCCAGTTGATCCACATGTCTGTGTATTTTAATATTTTATTATGTTAGTTTGAAGCCTATTCTGAACGTGTCGGTTTGTTTCGTGGAAAAGTGTTTCCAAGCTTTTACTTTGGCGTAAAAGCTTGGAAACACGTTCTGGAAAGTTAATAAGAATGTCTTTATTGTCTTTCCACAACGAAAGTCTCCACTGCTGCTTTTCTTCTTCATCGCTGTTCTTGAATCTACGATGAAGTGCCCTAAATTTGTTTTTTTTTTTTTTTGTATCGCGAGATCGTAGTCCACTACCTGAAGGATGGGGAACTGTAGTTTTCCATATTTTTGTAGGTTTCTCTTGCGGAGTTTTGTGTTAATGCTATTAGATCTTTTATTATTTTGTATAAATCACCCATGCTATTGACATTGCTTAATTTGCCTAATATTTTCTCTGAGCTGGCTTTAATTAGTCTTTTGAACTTATTATGATTACTAAATTTCATTTTTAGCCTCATTCTACAAATTTTTGCGATTTCATATTCAATTTTGAATTTTATATAAGTATGATCGCTTGCTGTGTGCGTGTTTACTACTCTCCAATTGGTAATAATAGACAGGGCACAGTTATTGGCTTTTGTGAAGTCTGGATTTCCCTATGCTCGTATTGTGTGGAATGTTGGTATATTATTTGCTTGGTTTGTCCTGTGTGGATCGTGTTCAGTTAGACAACCCATTAATGCTGTTACCCTGTGATCCTCAAAGTTGTACCCCCAAATCTGCGACCTTGCATTAAGATCTGCTCCAAAGATTAATGGTCGTGAGTTATCTGTAAAAAGTAACCATTCTTGGAGGGCTTCCACCAAATCTCCATATGAATTCACATTCTGCGTTTCTATTCTTATGTCTCCTTGTTGTGTTGTCAGAGTCGAGAATACTGGCGTTTCTGTTGTTGGTAGTAAATTAAGGATCACCTGTTCAGTGAATACTAACCATGCTTCCTTATTGTTTGAATGGCTGTATATCCAGTAGTTTAGAAAGCCATACAGCTTATTGTTGCTTTCGTATGGGTAAAGTAAGGCTATATATATGGTATTGTACCTAATGTGTGTTGCTGCTAGTGTTGTCACTGATTCTGCAAATTAATTATGTAAATTAGTTTGACAAATCCGCATGTTTGTGTAGTGTTGGTGTTATGTATCTTATATTATTATGTAGCTCATAGTGCCTTTAGTAAATTATCCCAATTAATTAGTTTTAAGTTGCAGTTATTATTTTAGTTCTTACTTTTCAATTAAAATAAATAGGTGTTTTAACTACAGTTATGATTAGATTTAGTTTATGATTATCTTATTACATCATTTGCTATTGTTTGTTGTGCGATTTATTACATTGTTATCTTACTACTTAATTGGTTTAAAATTGTTATGTAACTTGCTGTGAGAAAAATTAGTTATATTATATATATGCAATAAATGAAAAAACACTAATTTATTTTCCGGCCAAAAAAAGTTGCTTTGTTGAGTCGTGAGGTGTGTTTTGTGTTAGTATTGTGACAAACTTGTTATCTGTAATAAGAGCATTCTACTGAGTAGGCTGGATGGTCTGTTCTGTAGCGCGTGCCGTGTTTGTCATTCTCCTAAGAGCAATTAATGCATGTGTGCTGGTCTGAGTTTACATAGGTTTGTATTATGCCGCATTTCACTTAGTATTCTTTATTTTGACATTGGGTGGCGGTGTGGATAAATAATTGACAACTGAAGCAGCGTCAGATATGTTTATAATACTCAACCTTTGGCCAAACTTGACAAAATATTTTTTGGTCAGTAAGTAGGCCGAGGTTCTTATTGTTTCTACTGCATAATGCGGCAAATCTGCGTTTGGTGAAAAACAGAGGGGAAAATCGCCTTTACAGTTTCCCTGGTGATAGCGACAATGTGACACTTTATTCCGAATGTATGACCAAATAACGGCTGCATGTTGTTGTTGTTACTCATTCCACTTGGTCTAGAGCCTACTAGACCAAGTCCAAAAGACCATTCACGGACAGAAATTCATGGTAAAAGAAAAATGTGCAGCTTCTGTTGGTACAAGACCACGGACGCCGTTGGAAAAAACTGACTTTGTCCTTTGCCTTTATGTTTTAGCTATGTATAATGGAATGGAATTCATGCCTAGGGTGACCCTATTAGGGGTATAAAACTCCATACGCACCTCATTCATTCCAACTAGTGCCACCATATCTGCCACGTTAAGGCAACGGCTGCATATTTTTGACAATCAATTAGTACATTGTAAAAAAATATGTGAATTTAAAAAATAAAAAAAAGTAAAATACTAGGCTTCTTCATCTTCTTCTTCTCCTGAGCTTGTCAGATATGTGGCACCTCTGCATTGTTGCATTTTGTACC
>JAPDSC010099735.1:0-31731 GCA_026290005.1 Latrodectus geometricus | reverse complement strand
TCATCATCATCAATAATTTTTCAAAGAATTCCCTTGAAACATTCATACCAACACTAAAAGGAATTCATCAATTGTAGAATCACAGAGACAAGATAAATTTAAATGCATGACTTATCCATGATAACGTTTAAAATTAATTTCAAATTATATATTATTAATATTATTTTAAGTTCAATTTATTATGCGAATTAAAAACACTAAATATTTTTAGGTAATTTTTTAGTAAATCTTGCATGTTCTGTTTACAAATCCTGAGAATACCATTTCTAAAACAATTCTTCGACCCCCCAAGAGATCGTTTCGTGAAGTTGGTAGAATAATTAGAGTAATAATGCCTCCCGCTCGCTACAGGGGCACTTCATCTCATGACAGTAGGCTTACGCGATCATTAAAATAAACTCTCATGAATTTAATGATATACAACTTTGTGGTCCTAAATCTTTAGGGAATGCTTATTAAGCAATGACAGCTCTTTCCACTAGCTTTGTCACTGGTAAAAGGGAGTTTGCTATCCGTTTGACAGGTCTATAAAGGTTACAAAAAATGTTTCTCCGTTTAATGTAATGCTCTGTATTTCAGATTAGTTTTTGTCAAAACAAGGTCTCTTTTTCAATTAATTAAGCCTTTTCTTCTCTTACTATGAATAATTAATTTATAAATACAGGAAAGAATAAATTAAAGAAACTTTTTTTTTTAATTCCGATTTGATAAATATTAGTTTATAGTTTAATTAATTTAATTATAATTAAAAATTAATTTTATTGAATGCAATCATTTAACATTTTTGTTTTCAAAATAAATTGATTAATTTATTTCGGTGATAGTTACGATTAATTTGAGATAAAAATAAATGTACATTTTTCAAGATAAATTTAAGTTCAAAACAATAGATTTGAAGTGACTCGTTAATGAAATTGAAAAATATTTTTCTTGCTTTTAAACACATTTTAATTAGATATAACAAAACATTCATTGAAAAAAAAACATTTTAGTCTATTATTATTCTAGAAAACATATTGAAATAAGTGTAATAATAACTAAGACAGTCTCAATAATCATTATCAAAAATATTCAATTGTGATACTTAGTTTTGCAATTGCTTTTCATTATTATATAACAAATGTATATGATAATCCTTGACACAAAAGAAATTAAAAATCAAGATTATCGATCAAGATGTTACATAATAAAATATTCTTTTTTACAATGACATGTGAGAAAATTCCTTGTGATGATAATTTTGGTTTCTTTATTCGACCAAGATAAGTGAATAAATTAGTGTTGCAAAGGATTTCTTTTAAATAAAAAGAAATTCATTCCTCTTATAATTTAAATGGAAATAAAATCATATTCTTCCGTATTTACTATGGTCACAAAATAGTGTAAATTGACAGAAGTTTTCTTAAATTATCATTCATATAAATTATTATAGTATTAGATATAGATAGACAGTAAAAAATATCATTTGCCCGTTAAATGTAGATCATTATTCAATACAGTACTTATAACAGTTAAAGATTTAATATCAATGGCAATTAATTTAAAGTAATTGTACGAGTAAATAATAAACTAGTATTAGACTGTTCTCTGGTACTTCATTAGTGTCAGCAGAACAGTGTACATAAATATTGCCAAGGCCATCTTTTGTGCTGTTGTTGCTGATCCCATCAGGTATATCATAGCTACATCAGATATACGAAGCCTTCAGTCCTAACAAAATCAAGAAATAAGAAGGTGTGGACTAGCATGGACAACACCACATTTACAACAGGTAGGATAGAGTTCACGTCTGCCATGAAATTTAAAGCCATGAAGATAGTTACTAGCAAACCTAGAATATGTAGACTTGTCAATCTTTTGTGTTTTGTTCTTTAACAAGTGATCATTTTGCACTCCAGTTTAGAGGTTATTTTCGAATATATAAATGATAAAATTAGAGATCTTAGTAACCTGAATAAAATGGATAACCGTTTTATTTAGGTTGTTCCTGCTCTAAACACCATGATTTAAACATTATTTTGCACATATATGTTTAATAAAAAATTTGTATTTCAAGGGAATAATAAACTACTCTAAAGGGTTAATGTATAACAATTGATACTTGTATTTCTTCAGTAGAAACATTTTCAACGAAAATTTTTTCAAATTTCTCAAAGCAAAAATATACTTATATGTAAAATTGAATTTGCATGAAAAATTAACTTTTACTAATACAAAAGTTTCTATTAATTTAGGAATATAATACAAATAGATCTCAAGAATATTGAATAAATTAATTTCTTATTTTTAGTTTTGATAAAAAAAGAAACTGACATAGGATATCCTCTGGCAATTTCAATATTATGTTATTTATTTATTCCTTCTTAACAAATATTTTTTTTCAAACAAATTCTTCGTAAATGTTTTATCTTTCTGACATTTTGAATATGAAATGATATCATCCAAAGTAATTTTAAAAAGAACAATAGAAAATGTTCCCAGGAAATAAGAAATGGACTTGATAAAGTAAATATGTATTTTTAAAAACAAAACGAAAATATCTTCTTTTTCTTTGGAATTCAGTTCTTGCAAGGAAATGTTTTCATAAAAATAACATTATTTCGAATTCAATAAATCAGGTTAAAATAATTTTATTTCCAGTTTTTGCCTTAGGCAACACTTAAAATATCTTAGATTCGGATTTCAACTCATATTGTAACATCGATCTTCTGTAGTATTTTTTGCTCATATTTTATAATATTTTACTAATAGTTGTATCTTTATATATGCATTTTAAGTTCACAAATAATATTTACAATGAAATATATTGAACATGGTTTAATATAATTACACAAGGCCTAAATTTGTTATTTCAAAAAAACAGGTCACGTAAATGATTTATAA
The DNA here is from genome assembly GCA_026290005.1 of Latrodectus geometricus. NCBI lineage: Eukaryota > Metazoa > Arthropoda > Arachnida > Araneae > Theridiidae > Latrodectus > Latrodectus geometricus. Next base: position 28,848 of record JAPDSC010099735.1, on the reverse strand, counting down.
AGAAATATATTCTGCATGACATAATTTTTATAATTTCATTACGTCTAAAATTGTTATTTCAAAAACAATTAAATTGGTCTAAAAATTTTCAGCTAAGAAGCTTAGTCTCTTCATGTTTACCATTATTTGAGTAATCTTTATCATTGCCTTTACAAGTATCAAGTATCTTTATTATTGCTTTTACATGGAATTTAACTATACACAAGATGATGTTATCAAAATAGGCTTTAAATGGCGTACCAAACTACAGAAAGTTAAGAAACATATAAAATGCATTCATGTATTAATAGGTAAACAAATCAAACAATGAAATGTCAACTGTTGTATGCAGAAGTTTTATTCAAAATAACTAGACATATTCTAAACTTTTTGATGAATAAAAAGTGCCTTATGATGGATCTTATATGAGTACTTATTCTTTCTCGGAAATCCAAACTTACCTCAATTGTTTATTATTTAGCTAATATATGGTTCGTATGATTCATATTAATAAACAAACTTCATTAAAAATAAATTATTTATATTTCTACATTGTACGAACTCAATAATCATTCATATTATATTAATTAACTGTAAGTAATTCTCGCAGTTATTCTCATGGTAGCGCTTGATACAAATTTTATGAAAAATTAAAAAAAAAAATTGTATCCAGTCTTCTGTAGCCAATTAAATGCTATAAGGATAATAAATTTGTAAGATTATGCTATTATCACCAAAATAGTGGGAAATGGTAATATTCGTTAGAGGATCTGTTAAAATTAGTATAATAAATATGATTTCTTATTAAAGAAAAGTACTGAAGTGCTAAAACTTCACGATTACCACTTTTGGCAAAATTCCAGTCTAAAATAAATGGAGAGACAGCAACCAAATTGGAATGTTACATAACCTCTCACGAAAAATGTGAAGTATCAAAAGTATGTGATTATATTTAGAAAAACAGTAGATCGACGGGACTTAGTTAGATAACAGATGCAAAGATTTGAATGAATATATTCAAAACTACGCAAGTTGCTGTGAGTACTAAATCTATTCATGAACTTTAAAATTGAGTACTAACCTATTGGATAAATAACGGTGAAATGAATAGAAGTTACTACACATACACCGCATTGTTGGTATAGGCTATTATTTTACATCCTTAATTATGTAATTAACAAAAAGTATTGTTAGGGAACTGATGCGAATATTCTTAATTAATATATCCAAAACTACACAAGTTGTTGTGAGTACTAAATCTATTCATGATCAGTTTAATTGAATACTAAGCCTATTAAACGAATAACGCTGAAATGAATAACAGTTACTACACATACACTACAATGTTGTATAGGCGATTATTTAACATCATTAATTATGTTATTAACAAAACAGCATCTCCAAACCTGACATTTTATTAATGAGAGCTCGGTAGTACAATGTGACTACAGGGCTCACCGTGTTGTTGGACAATGGTGCTTTTGGAAACAATGGACCGTGCGGTTAGAAACATGTTTAATTTTACCAACATTGATTTCAGTCGTTATTTGAAAAGCTAAGAAATAGTTGGTATTTTTAAGAGAGGGATAACATCCGATACCTAGTATCATCAATGATATGTAGATGTCCAAGTTGGAAGTTTCTGGTCATCGTCTCTCTTACATACATTCACGGGTTGTAGGTACTTACAAAGATTTTCATTTGTGAACACCCGATGAGGAATTCAATTTGGATGATACTCATTTCAAACCCCATAACTGTCTACAATCTTATTAAAGTATCTTATATCAACAAAACTTTCCATAAGTAAACAACTCTTAATCACAGAAACTGTGCTTCCCTTTCTTTGCGACAAGTTATTTACACTTGAGTGTAAATGACACACTTGAGTATTTACACTTGAGTGTAAATAACTTGTTGCAAAGAAAACTTACTACCTTGTCATTAAAGTGGGTTCGATATCAAAAAGAAGTGATAATCATATTTTGGTTCTTCAGTGTATCTATGATAATATTTTGGCATGTTGACCTTTAAGAAAGGATATTTTTTATTTTTTCCACTTTTCTTTTAGTTTGAATTCTCTTGACATACCAAAAATTAAAAAGAGATTTTTTTTCTTGGAAACGATTATGTTTATATTCATACTAATTTAGGTTATCCGATAAGTAGAGGAAATTCTTGGAGGAAAATTTAATATACATATTTTAAATTTTGTATTATGTTTGGAGCTAATTATATATTTGGACTATTCAGGACAATAAAGTTGTAGGAAAAAAGTAACAATTGAATACATTTTGTTTATAATTTGCCAAATATAATATATTTACACGATTGTTCTGGTACAAGGACCAATTTCTTTTGAAACATATTTTAATTGTTTAAATAAAATATGTTATAATGCTTAACAAAACATTAGACTAAATATATATATATATATATATATATATATATATATATATATATATATATCAAATAACTATTTTAAGTCATCTTAACAGGCATATTGAAATGAAGACAATACATTTTAACAGAAAGGCATAATACATCCAAAATATATCTATTAATAGCTTTATTAATAGTTAATATTTTATCTTATATAAAAAAATTTTAATAACACAATTCCTTTACATATTAAATCACATTAGGACGAAATAAAGTAAAAAAAAAAATTACAATTTAATCCTTAATCGAATGTCTGCTGTCAATAAATAACTTATAGCTTACAAATTCTATAATTTATAAATTTCATTTGATCAGAAAAATAAATAAATACATTTTTATAGATGAAAATAAATATTTTCATAAAATCCTTCGAATATAAATTATATTAACAAAAAATATTTTTCTCAAAAAATAAATTCAAATACAACATAAAGGTAATTAAGTATCAATAAAAGTTAAAACATTTAAGCGTTAATTTTTGAGTCAGTGAACCAAATAATCCTTTCTGTATTTATTTTATTTAATGATAGTAAAAAACAAATAAATTCATTTCATAAAGATTACAACATATAATTTGTGCTGTTTTCATCTTTCATCATAAGAAAATAATTTTCCGCTTCTTTTATTTGTATATACCTTTCTGTAATTAAAATAATCAAATTCGCACTGGCTTAATTTCTTTTCCTTTTTTTTTAATCTCGAATTGTAATTACACAAACACGTAATTTTTCAGAAATAACAAACCCCATTTGTCAGGCTAATTTGCCAGCACGCCTAGTAGAATGAAATAAATAATTTTTCTCATTTAAAATATCCTTAATTGAATTACTTTTCAATTCTCAGTTGTGGTTTCGTTATAGATTAGAAATAAAATCGTACAAATCTCGTTCTAAAGAATACTATTGCTTAATTTAATGCTGTGTTTTCTCAGAAATCGACTTTTTTAATCAAATAAATTGTTAATTGACATGTTTAAAATATTTATTGCCAAGCAAGTGATGTGTTAGCATTGATCGGAAATCTCTTGACAGCAAGTGTTTTGCATTACTGTCGGCCATTGGAGAATTGATTCCATCTCCAAAATAGTCATCTCATTTTCTGAGACAGTTTTACGATAACTGTTAGCTTAATTAGAATTGAATTCTGTTCCTATTTGTCATTCAATCTCAATATATAAACGACGCACCTTATCAAGGTTCATTAAAGTAAAATACCATAAATTGTATGAATATTGTTCAGACGTTCATATTAATCCCAGTACATTTACTTCACAAAAACATTGTCTACTTTCTCTTTCATATAATGAAATTATTTTAACATTTTATTCAAATCTTTAGAACTTATTAGTTATTTAAGATGGATTAAATCCAGGAATTAAAGCAAAATAAATCTGTTTGTCCTATAGAATCAATTTTTAAAAGTTTTAATCTCCTAAAAGAATAATGTTAAATAAATATTAAAATTTTGCATATAGCTGAAACCATAAATTAGACAAACATTTAAAAGATGATATACAATGCGGATAACAAATAAAAAATCGAACTCTTAAACTTAATTTTTTATATAAATGTTCGACAAAATAATCAATTTATATTATTTATATTTATATTAGATCCCTTTTGTTTCTAAATTCCAAAAAGCTATCATATACTTTTCTTCATACATTTTAGTTTTTTTTTCTTTGTGCTTTTAGTTTATTTACTAAAAGTACAAAGCAATATAAATACATTTTAGTTTATTTAATTTATTATAGATTATTCTTAACAAGATGTAAATGTGCAATATACGATAGATGCAAATGAATAAATAAGTGTTGATTAAGTTTAGATTAATTTAAACGTTCAATAATTTGTTAACTGTTTTTGTTGTTCGCTCCTTAATTTGGGATAATAAGTAATTTGATATTTTGGGATAATAAGTAAAATTGTTATTATCTAATATACTATTACTGAATAATTTAATGATAAAATAATATACAGACTTTATACACCCAAACACCGAATACTTCGTATGATGTATTACTTTGATTTATATTGAACCTGAATTTTCTGAATTTTAAGCATTGGTTTCATTTTGTGGATTATTCAGGCTATAAATAATAAAATGTAGTGATATTTTTTAAAATACACCAGCCGATGGAGAAGTGGTTAGCATTCCTGAATACTGAGATTTTGGTGCTGCCTTCTAATCTGTAATGGTTCGGGCCCGATTCGAAGGTAGCACCATGACCATGCAAATGTGGGCATGGGCAAATGTTCGGGCATGGTTGTTCCTCTCTCTCTGGATATCCTTTATTTATTTTTTTTATTTTTTGAAATGATGATTAAATGTGTAGCCCACCATATAAATAAATGTGTAGCCCACCATATAAAGGACACACCTTATCAAGGTTCATTAAAGTAAAATACGGGAAAGGGGAAGTGACTTTGATTATAATACTCACCTCCGTGACATGGTTGACAGTTGTCTACCGGGTAATGATAAATGTGTTGCAGTTTGCAACCTTTTTGTCGTAAAGACTTAGCTACCAACAGTCCACAGTTAGAAAACAAAACAGGCCGCGATGGCCTGGTTGGTTTATACGTCATTCTCGTCACTGGAAGGTTGTGAGTTTAAATCCCAGTTAATCTAAAGATCCGTCGTGTTCACTATTGGCTACTGAGGTACGTAAAGTATGTCGTTGTCGAAATTTCGTCCTCAATGTTCCCATTACAAATTAATATCTCTGGTAGCATTAGAAATCAGGCCTTAGGTCTTCTCCGGCATCCTATTTCTAAATTGGAAGTCCCAAATGGTGCTGCCAGCTATCAGCTAAGCCGTACTTCCACCCTAGTAGAGGATGCTCTGTTCAAAAATGGAAGACGTTCTTTCTGACTTCATTTGCCCAGAATCTGACGAGTAGGATTGGCTTTGCCAAGTGTCAAATATAACAACAACAACAGAAAACAAAATATCTATGAGTGCATCGTATTTTAAGAAATATACATGCCATTTTAAAGTCGCATATTTTTCTCGTGATAATTAGATTTTATAAAGTGGAAAAAAAGTCTTATTTTTCTTATTTTTATATGCATATTTAAATGTATTGACTTTAGCTGATTTAACCATAACCAAAATTATTTTCAGGAAGTAAAGATAATATTCACAAAGTTTCAATAATATAAAACAATTAGCTAAAGCTAATAATTTCATATAAATGTGTAAGAAATGTATTCTAACCACTGAAAAAATAGTGAAAATTTTTCGAAGTCTTGTTTTATGTTAATTTAAAACAAAAATAAACTGTGTCTAAGTAGCTCTAGAAAACTGAGTAAATTTCTAATGAATATATGAAAAACCTGGAACAAATAAGAAAACCCTAAGTTACAGAAAACAAATCTTTACTCTGAATGAACTGACGGGACAAAGTAAGTGAAAATAATGGTTCGTTATCTGATTCTTTGTTTACTTTGTTACCCATTTGCTATTTTTGTTGATGAGGACAAATTGATGTAGACTTACGATTTAATGTTGATTTTACATCCAACAGATATCTATGCCCAAAGTTGATTCAAACAGTGGATTATTTTAAAGAAAATACAATCACTAACAATTCACAGATGTAGTATGAGAGGAAATTATTATAATTTAAATTGAATCGATACAGAGGCCATTGAAATTTAATTTTTTATTTCCATTTATCTCTATCTTAAGTTACAAAATTTTTTAATTAATTCAACAATTTTTATGATTCAGCAATCATATTCAATCAATGAATGTATTGATTAATTCTTATCGGAAACATGAAGTAGAGATTTTTGAATTTTTGAGTTAACTATTTTCTCTGATCCACTCACATTCTGCGCATCTAAAATCTTTGAACCTTCTATCCTTTCCCATTTAAAAAGTATCAAGTTTAATTAAAAGTGCAGTTTATAGTGAAAGAAACATTGGATTCGCAATTATGATAATAGTAACAAATTTCCGATCAAAAATATGAACATTTCTCAAAAATGTTAAAATCCTCTTAGTGATCAATTAACTGAGGAAAAAGAAACATATGATCTGGATTATTAATTACTGAAATTATTTTTTTAAATCTAAAAGTTTTTATATAGTAATGATAGCATCAATGTTCAAAGTGAAATGTTAATTTTCAAATGTGTTTTAATTATTAAACAAACATAAACTATTATATGGTGAAACTAGCCCAGCGTTAAAATACTTAATTCATTAAGTTTGAATTCGTTTTCTGTTATGAGAGTTGTATTTGAGTAGCATAAAACATAAGTAGTTTCAAAAGAAATGTTCAAATTAATTTGAAGAATGATATATTAAATGCAATTTACTTACAGTAAATTTGAAAATTTTTAAAAAAAAATTATTAAATCTAGGTTTTTTATGTATCTAAAAGTACAATTTTTTTTAATTAAAAGAACAATACATGCATAAGCTTGGTGTTTACTAGAGTGATTCTAGAAATAAATAAGAATTAGTTCTTTCAATTTACAATAATAAATTTGAATAAGAATAGAGATATTTTATTTCACTGAAGTATTGAATTAAAACCACATTTGAACTGACCTATTTTTAGAAAGTTGATTTGTAAAATTAAAAATTTCAATCATGCTATTATAAATAATTTCATAAGATACTATATTTCTAAACAAATACTTCCAACTGAAACATTTACAAAAAATGTCAATCATTTAGTTTGAAACTTTTCTACAAATTCTGTAATATTAATCAATATTTCTTTTTTTTGCATCTGATATCATAAAATATTTAAAGATAACCAACTGGAAGAGGAGGACCGGAGCTAGAGGTCTAAGTGAGGCAAGTTAACCAATTCCGAACTATAAACTCAATCAACGAAAAGAAAATTAGAATTATTGTTGTTACTGATGACACTTGAAAAAACCCGAGCGTCAAGAGACTAGGCGAATGAAGTCTGATAGAGAGCGTCTTCCTTTTTCCGATTATGGCACACGCAAACGAAGATGGAAGAATGACTTTTGGCTCATAGATGGCAGCACCATCTGAATCTTGAAATTTAGAGATTGAAGACCCATAGCCTGGCTCCAACAACACCCAGAGGTATTAATTTGCAACTGGAACATGGAGGACATTGCGACCCGATATATTTTACGTGCCCCAGTCGCCATCAATGAACACGACGGATCTTCGGCTAACCCGGGATTCGAACTCACCACCTTTTAGCAACGAGAACGACGCCCTGACCAACCAGGAAACCGCCCCCTTATTAGAATTATTTCATAAAGCAACTTATATAAAATTGAAAATTATTTTCACATACTGATCAGTTTATATGTAATTCAAGTATATAAGCGTAATTTATTATATCTTATCATATTCTCCTTCCTTTCTAACAATAATAGTATTATTCGAATACTTTAATTAAGTAATGCTATTTAATAGGTTGTAATTATATTAGTTTTGGATATATGCAAAATTAAGATTTGCTTCCTTTCACAGTGATAATACCAGTTCAATCATTATATATATATATATATATATATATATATACTTTGGAATACTAGACAAATATTGAAAAATTTAAATTTCTTTTCTATTTGAATAATCTATATTAGTTGTAAAAGAATAAAATTTCTTCTAATGCAAAAATTTTCTTGAGTAATAAATATCTCGCTGTAGAAAGTTTTCGGAAAACATAATTTTATTATTTCAAGAAAAGTTTAGTATAGAATAAAAGAAGTTATATAACTAAAAGTAGGTTTTATTTTCTTCCATCTAAAACTTTTATTCAACTTATGCTTCATGTCAATGAATTTTTCAATCCTAAATTAGTTTCTTTAATAATAATAATTGATTTCCGGAAATAATGCCTGCAGAGTTTTCATTTGTAAAACAATAATTTAAAAATTCCACGATAAAAATTTAACAGTTTTATTAAAATGAAAATTATGAATAAAATTCAACACTTAAAAATACCTGGAGACTAAAAACACCAGGGATATTTCATTATTTAAAACTTATCTTTACAGAGAGTTTAATTAAATAAATGCAAATTCCAATTCAAAGTACATGAAAATTTTTAATCAACTTATATTATCAAAAAGTATATTCTATCAATTCTGTCAAATCTTAAAAATTTCATAAAAAATTATATTCAATTTTAAAGTTTATTCTTAAAACGCAAAAGAAAATATTCAAATTAATTGAAAAATATTTTATTTTTAATTTTGTTAATGGACGAATAAAAAAACCTATGCCAGATATTTGTGTTTTTTAATGTTTCACAACTCTTGATTGTTCTTGTAAAAAAGAATTTGTGTTTGCTTTATTAGGAAATATAAATGTGTTCCATTCTTCATTACACAACTTTGAGAAACAAACTAAGTGAATAATTTCAAAGATTTATTTCCTTTTATTAATCCTAAAATAAGATCACATAATATCATATTCAATGGCACTATGAAATATTTATTTTTAAAAATATTAATAATGGAGAACCATTGTTAATTAATGTATCAAGACATTTGCTTTTGATTTATTCAATTATACTTTTCTATATGTTTTGGCCCTTTATCTAATTTAATTTACAATGGAAATAATACTTAAAGTGAATTTACCAATAAATTATGTATACAAAGTTCATAACAAAAACATAATATTGAAATCATGTTAAAATTATTTTTAATAATTTTTTTCAAAATTGTATTCTGTTTCATCGTACTCAAAGTCTTTACAAGTCATATGATACTAAATTTAGCGGAACACTTATAGTGTTCCACTAAATTTGGTATATGATTTGTCAAGCCTGTGAGTATAGCATAACCTATAAATGTAGCAAATAATTATTTGTAAATCGTGACTTTTCTATAGTTCAAATTTGTGATTAGGCTTCTTTTCTTGATTATACATATTTCTAAAATGTTATCCAGTGACAATTAACGTTGTTAAGATTTATGACTGTGGAGCTACTGAGGATGTTGTGTATGGTAATTCTAAAGTTGGAACCAATTCCTATTATTTTGTTATAATTGCTTATATAACCAAAACTACTATATATAAGAGATTCATTATATGAATATTTGTTTAATAATTTGTTTTCGTAATTCATTTACTGTTTCATACGTAATAAGTCTACTACTGCTAAATTTCAACTTTGTTTTGCTAAATGCTAAATTAAATACAATATTTAAAGCCAAAAAATTAAGGCAATATTTTATGCAGCCATGAAAATCTAATACAGCAAATTTTATATAAAAACATTATATTTCTATTAAATTATAATAATTGTATATAATTTCTAATTCTTAAAAACAGTTTATATTTTATTTTGAGCCATATATTTTTATATTTTACTATAAATATATGTATTTACAAAGGAATTTTTAATTTCTCCTGCATATTTAAAATTTTCAAACAAATATGCTACAGTATATTTATCAATAAACTCAAACACTAAAATAATCCATTGTTATTTAAAAATATTTTAATATTATAGTTGAATTTCCAAGCCCTTTTGTGAAAATTTAAACAGCAACATTAACATGAGTCACTAATATTAACGTTAAATTCTTTAGAAAATTTATTATGCTACCATAAACATATCATTTTTAGATTTTAAGAGTAGTTCAGATTTGAAAAACTGCTTTGCTGAAACAGGCCTATTATTTAAGACTTACCGATATTTAGTCGTATAAAACGTTTTGATTATATAAATATACTAATGCCTCTACTTATAAATTTATTATTACTTATTTAAATTTCTCTTACTGCATTTTATTATGAAAAATTTTGAAATTATATCATATATTTCTGCTTTTTTTCTTAAACGCAACATTAAAATATAGCATATTTTTTAGCTTATTGAACACGTATCCATACTAAATTTGAATAGTTTAAAAATTAATGAAAATGTTTTATTTAAATTAATAATCATTTCATTATTTCTTCAAACAGCATTTTTACTGTGATTTTTTATTTACATAAAACAATTCATTTTTACTTAAAGTTTTAAGTGTCTAAATAGCATATAGTAAATTACCCTACATATCATTGTCAAGTTTCATCAAAATAAAAACACAAAATATTCCTATTATATTATACAGTAAAGCATCTAGAGTTTCAATTTCTTACGCAATTGTTTTCGACTCTTAAGTCAAATTCACGATAATATCTTGCATAATTAGTGTATTTATCCACTCAATTTGTCACTTCAAACCAGCATAAGAGTTCATTAAAATAAACTCTCATGAGTTAGTTACACGATAAATAATATTTACGTGTCCTGTTTATTCAAGCTTGCTTATTTCACTAGTGATACAATATTTCCCGGCTTCACTTTGCAAAGAATACCTTCCAATTCTTTTGACAGATGCTTTTTCGCTTGAGTAAAATATCAATGGTCTTGGGAAAACATCAGTGACAGGGGTTCTCTAAGCACAATGGACGACCTGGAACGGCTCATTAATTTCAAGAGCAGTAATCTTTTTAATGATGCTTTTAAAATTTTATTACTGTCATACACTTAAATATTTTTGATGAAATGCGAGACTTTTATGTTTAGGATACAAAAATGTATGTTCTTACTGTAGAAATATTGTTTGTGACAATAATGTTTAGTGTATGAATTAAAATTGCCATGGTTACATTCAAAAATGAAATATAAAGGATATCATTTTATGTTTCGCAAAAGTATTAAATGCATTAGAAAAGTAGTATTAAGAATAGAAAGTGTTAGCAATTTTAGTTTAAATATATTTTTAGATGTAAATAAATACTATGCTTACATAATACACACAAACTTATATATATATTTTAGCTCATGACACTAAATAAATGATTATATATATATATATATATATATATATATATATATATATATATATGCTTCGAAAACTATTTGCAATTTTTCATAGCTTATAAAGCTCTGTAGTTCATAAAAACTTTTAACTATCTTAAGAAGTATATTTTTATTATGACTAGATAAATGTAATTATAAAACGATGAGCATTTAATATACAATATATTCTTTTTTGTGTGTTTCAGCAAATAAAATTGTTTATATCACTGTAAACTAAAGTTTTTAATATAATATAGAATAACATTATTTTAAAAAAGAATGCTGGCGAAGGCATGCTAAATGGTAGCTAACTATGTAAGGGATATTTTGCCTTGATATATAAATATGATATATGCTACTCTTAATATTTGAATTTGCATTTGTATATACTAATGACAATGTCTTTAAATTTTGAATATACTTGTGTAAATGCCTATAAATATTGAAAAGGAATCTTTTCAATTGTGTTTTTATACAATTGTGTTACGAGGTCCTCTTATCTCAGATTACCTTCTTATTAAACAACGCATTAAAAATGATATGCAATTTCACTTTATAAATTATTAAGATCTTGCATTTTTCTTTTATACATATGGAAAATATATATTGAAGCGATTATATATTATCCTCAAAATGGTATTCATATTTTACGAAGCAAACTATACATGATACAATGTAAACTCAATATTTTGTATTATATATTATTACTATAGATGCTTATTTGATTTTTAGTGTTAATATATATTACAAAATATAGACTCTTTTTATATTTATAATAAAATCAATTGGAATCAATTATCAATTGAAAAAAAGTGAAGAATGCGTGTTTTTAGTAGTACTAGTATTAATAAATCATTTCCAAAGGAGATATTACATTATAATTTTAATTTGAAACTCTTTATATTCATTTTATAATCCTTTTCATAGCAGATACTTAGAAATCCATTAGAATAGAATGAAGTATACTCTTTGAAAACAATCTACGGATTCATTTTAAAAATTTCCCACTGAATATCAGATCTTTTATTCAAAAATATAATTGAATATAGAAAACTCACAAAGACGCCATCACTTCATAGTTGATAACACGAAATAATCATGAAATCAAATATCAAATCAAATGAATGATAAACTTATGGCATTATTTCAAATTAATTCATTCTGAGTATATATTTAAGGGTGGCGTCGTCGTTTCTCTAATTGAACCCCGTCGACGAGAGTCCCTCAAGGTAAGGTTGCCTATCCGATTGGCAGTTCTGACATTGAAAGAGCTTCTTTGTCAATGATTGGCATTCTAGAGAGAGATCTGGAATAAAAGCTGCCTTTATACACTGCTCTTTGGCAATTTCATTGCCAAATGTGTTTAATTATAGTCTTTTAAATGTAAAATGAATTTACAACAGAATACTATTAATTTTTCAGTTATTTTGCATGCATTCATTTTATGAAATATACTGAGAAATCCTTTAACATTTGAACTATTTTAGATTAATTATAATCAACGATCTATTTGAAACATTACAAATGAAATTTCTCTCATGTTTCTAAGTACAAATTTATTTTAATATGCTGTTTATGTATTAAATTATAAATTATTATGTAGTTTTATGAATTCTTCTTTCTCTTTTAAAATATAAAGCAATAAGGACTTAATATATACAAATAAATAATAAATAATAAAATAGAATTAAAAAGAAAACTTTCTTAGGTTTATTTACATAAAGTTACAAATATTAAATTTTAATAGCTATTCATATATAAATATTGCTTCATATTCGTGTAACCTGAATGAACAAATAGTTTAACACACTTAAATCGTATTTTATGAAATAAAACAATCAAAAATTAAAAAAAATATACCCCAAATTTATTGTTGCATTAAATAATTAAAGAATAAAATTTTAATTGCATCATTTTCCTTACTTTAAAATATTATTAATTCATGTAACTTTTCAAATCATAGTTTTTTTTTAAAATACAATACGTAAAAGTATTTTTTTCTTAATATATAAGCATATTAAATATGAAATACGACTCCAATTTTTTCAAACATTTCTAAATGGTTAATTTATGCTTCGCATACAGATAGTTTTAAAAGAACTTAATTGTACATTAAATATTCAAAATATTCCTTTCATAATCTTCTTTTAAATTACTTGTAAGTATCTTACAATAAACCAGTTTATCTTTTATAAGTTAAAACATTTCATAAATAAAATCTTTCATTATATAAAACGAAAAATAATAATGTTAAAATGAATTTGTATTTTAATATTTGTATAAAAATATGGTTTGGTAACGGTTATAATACATTTAAAATTAAATCTTAATTTAAAATATTACTGTAGTAGTAAAAGATATAAATTTCTTTGTGGTATATATATATATATATATATATATATATATATATATATATATATTAGTTTGGGGAAAAAGTTATCCATTATTTTTTTGGTAGGCGTCTGTAGTGATCGCTATCTCGTGAGGTATCTATCAAACCATTTCAAATTTAAGCTCATTGGAAAGGTGACATTTGACACTAAAATATTCACTTGCAGTTTTTTGTTTGATTCATTCAGTTATGAGTACAAGGTTTTAAAAAAAGAAGACAACAAAACATTAAATTTGATACATTTTAGTTTTTCCTTTATAATGGCCAAAATGCTAACCAGATGGCTAAAATTATGAAAGGTGTTTATCGTCCTATTAATGTCTGTAACAACCAGTTACGCACAATTTTGGTTTCGTCGATTCCGTTTGTGTCTTTGGATGTTAAAGATGCACCTCGCATGGATACAACATCGTCGAAAATGTCTATAAAATATCAAAAATTATCAAACTTGACAGCTTGTCAGCAGTCGTAGCTTCGCACAAGACCTAAAAATCTACATCAAAACTGTTTTAAACCTTTTTACAAAGCGAATCTGAAAGAAGTTACAAAAAGTTCACGTAAAAATAATGGATTTCTTTTCCCCAACCTAATATATATATATATATATATATATATATATTAAATTCTTTTGTACAGTATAATAGCATCAGATATTATCTGTGTCCGAATAGAGATTTCTTACAGAATTAGAATTTAGAAGAAAATAATAATAAAAGAAAAAGAGAAAACATTGAGTTTATTATTTTAATTTTGTTTTCTAATATATTATTTCTTTGAGTATGATCATCGTTTTGATAGGTGTTAAAGGAGCAAATTCTATTTTGAATTTAATGTAACTTTGTGCGGTAATCATACGACAAAATTTCATTTAAGTCTATTTATAAAATATTTTGTCTGTATTAATGAAGGAGGTCATTATCAAGTGTCAGGAATACTATATTTAATGCCAGAAATTATGAATTTTGTTTTCTGTGATGTAGCTGATTCCTATAAATTAGGTATTTTCTAATAAATTAAGGTAAGGAATCATAGAGTCAGTATATTAAAAGCAACTACTACCGATAAGCAAAACGTGAAGAAAAAATTAACTAAATATTTTTAAAACAAAAATATTTCAAATTTATCAATCCAATAAATTATACATGATTTATAAAAGTTATATAAAATTTCATTGAATTAAGTAATTAAATTTTACAGATTAAACGTTTCTAAGTACAGTAGAAGTTATATAATCCAGCACATTCGGGACCTGCTCGGTGCCGGACAACCGAAAACTTCGGTCTATCTGGAGGGAATTATAATAACAATTAGGTTAATATTTAAACTACAAATACAGTATGCTTATACATACAACAAAGTTTATTCTACATTTTATATAATGTATGTACACGCATTGTAAAAACATATTTCACTTAGATTTAAAAAAGTCACGAATGTCTTTTTGTTTTCTCGACTTTTGGATTTAAGTATAAAATATATTTCTAATGATATGGAAATCAATAATTTCTGAAACGCTATATATTAGAACTAGCATAAGCAAAATAGATAAACTTATTTAATGATTCTTCAGTTTCTGCCCAACTGATTTTTCCTTTTCTTGCGTTTCGGAATCTGAGTTATTTTCTTCAAGATTTTGAGTAGGCTGAGGGTTTACTACAACGTTGAAAATGTCCTCATCAGTTAGTTCTTGTTCAACAGGATCATTCTCGTCGATTAGAAGCCACTCCTCTTCCTCATCTTCAGGCAGGGTTTTCAAGGAATTGTCAGCACTTCTAACAACATCCAAAACTTTGTTCAGAGCGTCTTGATGGTTTACTTCCTCATCAATCTGTAGAGTTAGGTCGGATGGTCCTTTTTCTAGCCGTTTGATGATTTCTAGTTTCTGATTGAGAGTCAGTGGTACGTGTTTTCATTTCTCTCTTTTTGAACTCGAAGGCTTGTGTTTTGAAAACATGGTTACTGTACAGTTAAAAGGAAAATCAGTTTTTTATAAACAGTTTCAAAATTAACGAAAGGATGTGAAACTACACAAAACAACAATTTAAAGAAAATGGTAAAGTTGTTTCGTGATTAATTAACGGAGCTGCACTGCACCTGAATTTGTTGTGGCAGCTGAAACTAGCCTGCTAATTGTTTTCGAACTATACCAAGCACTTCCGGATGATCTCGAACTACTCCGAAAACTTTCGAATAGCTCTCGAGCGTTTTTATTTGCTTTAAAGACACACTTTTGGAGAAAACCAAAATTTTTACAATTTTCCGGATCAATACCGGACTATCGGGCATTCCGGACAGTTGGATGCTGGACTAATGGACTTCTGTAATATTAACATTGTCATTAAGGAAATATATATTTGGTATATTAAAATTATCTCTCAATACGATTAAGATACTATTTGAAGCAAAATGCTGCTCTGTATTATTATTATTTAAAACATGTTATTTACGCATTATTAACAATATTAATATGACATGTGCATTCAATATCAAATTTTTAAGAATTATTGTATGGCATATAAAATAAAAATATATTGCTTCTTTCATATCAAACTTTCTTTTTCCAATCTCACTTCATAAATAGGGAGAAAAAAGTAACTCCCATTTGTACAGTTTTAAATCAAAACAACTTTTGAATAAAAATTTTCAACATTCTATTAAAAATATCTTCATGTGATATAAACATATATAGACACTAATCAAAGTACAAACCATTTGTATCGCTATTTATTAAGTTTACCTCATGAAATTTACTTTAGAATGTAGATACAATATTCTTTGTAAAGAAAATGGCCCATTTGTTCATTTTAATTCCACATAGAATAATTATAGTTTAGATTGAATAAATATGACTGTTCTGGATTTAAAAATATATACATCGTTAAATTACAACACAAGTGTTTTCATATATAAGCATTTAAACTAGGATATACTCTGAAATCTGTACTATAGAGAGACTATATCAAAACACACATCTGATTGAGCCCAATAATCCATTGAACGGAAAGATTAAAGCGTTCTAGATAATTAATCTAAAGATGTATTGCAAATTAATTTATACCCTCTCCCGACATATTCCGGATTCTCTAATTATGTCTAGCAGAATAAGGATCCCAAAGGTAAACTTGCTTATCAGACTGGCATTTCTAGCATTGTTTAAGATTCCTTGTTAATGGCTGATGATCTTGATGTGTAGTTCATTATTACTTCGAGCACAAAGCATGTGCATATACCTATTAACATAACAAAGACCTGATATAATATATTATAGCTATTGTATGATGTTTGCCCTGCATTACAATTAAGATAAATGTTTATTGCTGTTTATCTTTCGCAAACTTCCTGATAGCAAAGCTTGTTACACGTTTGACAAAAATTTTCTTCTTACCCATGAAAATATTTTAACATCTGTGAGTTATATTTAAGAATTTAAATTGCATATTAAACTTAATTTAATTTATACCAAATGTTGTACTTAGTACATTTCCCTTTTAGTCAATTATTGATTCCTTATAAAGTTAGTATTTATAACATTTCATTCCAAAAATCAATAATTTTACTTCAATCGATTTAGTTATTATTTCAAACATAAATAATATATATATACTATTAATAATAATATATATATAATATATTAGTTTTGGGAAAAAGTAATCCATTATTTTTTCGGTAGACGTTTGTAGTGATCAATATCTTGTCAGGTATATATCAAAAAATTTCAGATTTATGCTCGTTGGAAAGGTGACATTAGACACTAAAATATCCTCTTGCGGTTTTTTGTTTGATTAATTCAGTTACGAGTACAAGGTTTTAAAAATGGAAGACAACAAAGAGAAAATTCGATACATTTTCGTTTTTCTCTTGTAACGGCGAAAAAGATAGCCGGGTGGCTAAAATTGTGAAAGGTGTTTATCGTCCTATATAAGACTGTAACAACCAGTTACATACAATTTTTGTATCGTCGATTCCGTTCGGGTATTTTTGATGTTAGAGATGCACCTCGCATGTGGATACTGCATCGTCGAAAATTTCTGTAAAATATCAGAAATGATCGAAGTTAACCTCGTGTCAGCAGTCGTAGCTTCACACAAGACCTAAAACCTAAACCTCTACATGAAAACTGTTTTAAACCTTTTTGCAAAGCGAATCTGAAAGAAGTTACAAAAAGTTAACGTAAAAATAATGGATTTCTTTTTCCCCAAACTAATGTATACCAATTTATGAAGTTTGTATTTATTTCATTCCTATAAATTTTACCTATAAATTTTACTATTTATAAAGTTTACTTTAACTGATTTGGCTATTATTTCAAATATAAATAATATAGTAGAAATTAAATTAAAACAAAACTGTTTTGCAAGCATTTGATTATCAAATTATGTAATGAGTTTATCGAATTTCGCTTTCCTAAGCGATATATATCCCTACTTACTGAAATTTACTTTATAATTTGGTCGGAATGAACTGAAATATTGGTAATCCTCAGAGAAATATGTAATAATATTTTATTAAAATAGATATGTTGAAAAATGTTTATTTTCATACACCATATTTATCATTTATATAAAAGTAAAAATAAAACAATCTCTTATTATGATAAATTATTATCCGTTAATTTTTTATTTCTAAAAACGTTTTATTTCATTATCTTAATCAAATAAATTGAAATATTTGGATTGCATTTTAAAATCTGTTAGCAAAAACTTATAATTTTTTAAAATGTTGTATATTTTATTAAATAGTGATTATAGGTTATCTTAGGATTTTTATAGTAAATGTGGCTCAAACCAGTCAGATTTCTAGGAATAAAATTCGATTCCTTTTAATCTATTATAAAATTTTAATGTAAAAATAAAATTTAATGTAATTAGTAATTAAAATAGTTCATAATTTTATATCAAGTTTCTTAAATTGTTTTTCAAAATACACATATCCTTTCTTCTTAAGTATCTCAATCAATTACAAAAATTACCAAAAAGCTTTTTTTTAGTGCAGCAAATTCATTTGATATGCACTTAGATGAAATGATTCATTTTTAATTTTACAAGAACATTTTATGGCTTTTTTATTTTAAGAGCTTATTATAAAAATTATAACAACTATAAATTAAAGAGAAATTAATTAGAAATTTTAATTTATAATTAATTATAATATGAATAATAAGAGAAATAAATATTAATCTTTTAACTAAATTAACAAGTTATAATATTTATTATTCTTTTATATTAAAAATAAAAAAAACAAATATTAATGTTCTCAATTCTAGACATTTTTTTTATTCGGAAATGTGTAGCTGTTATATGTATTTAAAAAATAATATAAATATTTGAAATCTATTCGTTTTAATATGATACTATTATGTTTCACGTAATAGTAAAGGAAAGGAATTATCATTGTTCTATAAATGGAAATATACTATTGTTCAAAAGTAAGAAAATGTTCAGATTTGGTTAATTATCGCCAGAAATACTGAAGCAATATTGACATCGGTAGGGTATTGCGATTTGAAACTGCCCTCCCTAGATTGTCCCAGACATGCTCTACAGGGGTGAAATCTTTATAACTGCTTGACTAATTCACTCTACGAATATTCTTCTTTTCGTCGAACTCTATGGATCTTCACGAAATCGTTCATTAAAATGAACTCAGCGCCAACTGAGCCCCAGAAGAAGCGAACATAGGGCCCTAAGACCTCATCACAGTAGTCCCACTGCCTCTGTCAAAAACATGGAGGGTGTGCGGGCATTTAACGTGATACCTGATTGACGTGATACCAGCTTCCATCACCATAATTGTCGATACCGCAGACATTGGAGTGTAGTTAGAAGACACCTGGTTTTCACCATATGAACGTACAGTGAGAATATTTCGTTACACCGAACATTGAGGGACTCATCAATAAAGGGAATGGCCACTCATCGATACATATTCCAATCTCCGTCCTCTCTACACCATACTAAATAGACTCTGCTCTGCTTAGAAATTAGGGAGGCGCGAATCTCAGGTCTTCTTGCAAACAATCCACTTTCACGAAGTCTTCTGGTTACACTTGTCTTTCTTGAAACTCTGTTTTCTACGGCCGTATACATGTAATGAAAGAGCTGAAAGTCTTCAGCATTCCTATTATGCCTCACTAGAAAAGATAAACGGCCATCATGTCCGACTTTCATGGCTCTAGGAGATTTTGGTCAGGTTTTCTCTCAATATGTCTGGTCTCTTAGAAGTGTTTCCAAAATTGCAAACAACGCTGGATGTTAAATTAGATTCTCTACAAATCTGTACATGAACTCTTACATATTCAACGTATATGGTTTACATTTTTGTCTTGAAGTAATGATTTTATATTTCCTTCAGTTCTTTCTGAAATATGTAAATTTTCTTAAATTTGAACATTAGTGATATGCATATAATAACATGCATTATAGTGTTTCCTAAATATGGGAATAAGTAGCGAAACTTCTAAACTTAATCTAACTGATATTGAATTATAAGTAAACTTTTTATGATATGATACAAAAAAGAATGCTTAAACGAATTACTAGTATACATATTAAAATATACTGACGTATATTTTAGATATAAGTTTTTAAATTTGAAATATTTTTCATGCATATTTTTATTGATGTAAGCCCAAAGGTTGTAAAAAAATTAATAATTTCTCTAAAACATAATTATTCAAAATATATGATTCATATGTAGAAATTTTTGATATTCAATGTTATTTTCTTCATTTATTTATTTATTCAAATAACTTAAGTTTTCCTTATTTCCCATTATAAATTATTATTTTCTTAACTTATAACAAGAAAGTAGTGCTCCACTATTCCGAATTTATCGATATTTATGGTTATCCTACATCCACTAATGATGTATTTTATTTTATTTTTCAATGGAAAAATAATATTTCCTTTTAATTTTATAAAATGTTTAATATTAACATAAAACTAATATGATTTGCTATTTTAAAATCTAGCTTTATTATTGTAAAATGAAAAAAATAAGCATTTTTTATTTTACAAATCAAAATTATTAAATTTTGCTCAAAGATGTTATAACATTTAAAAAAAAACATTTAACATAGTATTTTTAAACCGAACATATGTTTTTAGTAATATGTTTGTAAAAGGGTATAACAATAAGGGGCATAAAATCAACCCCTTAATAAATGAAAAATCACCTCAAATATATGAAGGAAACATACTTAAATTGAATACAAAAAAATTAATTACCAAAAAATAATTAATATAATTTAAAATTATTACCCTCAATTATACATAACAGACACAATGCAAAATATCTTGTGTTACTAATATAAAATATTTAACCATTTTTATAAAAAGAAAAACATTTTAATATGAAGAATGCTTTCAAAAAATTTTATAAATTAATAAAATATAAAAAAAAATTAAATTATATAAATTTAAAAACTTTTATAGTTTTAAGCTTTATTATTATTTTAAATTTTAGCAATGCATTTAACTAAAAAGTTAAAAATTAAAAGCATTTAATAGTGAAATTTAGTCCTAATGTTTTGAACTAAAAGTTACCGATAAACTATAGATTGAGTAAATA
Organism: Latrodectus geometricus; assembly: GCA_026290005.1. Lineage (NCBI taxonomy): Eukaryota > Metazoa > Arthropoda > Arachnida > Araneae > Theridiidae > Latrodectus > Latrodectus geometricus. Next base: position 7,654 of record JAPDSC010099735.1, on the reverse strand, counting down.
ATATTTTCTTAATTAGAATGCTTAATTTTACATGGATGATCCCGTTTCATAGTCTTAATCATTCTAGGATGGAATAAATCGATTATGTTCAACTTTTCTAAAAGCTATAAGCAACTTTCATTGATTTTATACTTTTAAACAATGATGAACTTTCTTAGTTCAACATTGTGGCATGTTATTAAGCCCAAATAATGTGCGATTGATACTAGAAAATTTCATCAAGTGGACAGTAATATTAAATTTTATGGGCCTAATAACCAAAATCATATCTCTGCATGCTATTTTTCGTCAGTGCTATTTCTATATTCGCTGACCATTTTAAAGGAATTGTTGTTGTTGTTACTGATGACACTTGGCAACGCTAAGCCCGCCTGTCAGAGACTAGGAGAAATGAAGTCAGAGAGAGAGTCTTCCTTTTTTAGGGTAGAGCATCCTCAAACGAAGTTGAAAGTACAACTTTTGGCTCACAGATGGCAGCACCATGTGAATCTTCCAATTTAAAGATGAATCCAGTGAAGACTCATAGTTTAGCTCCAACCACCCACATAGGTATTACTTTGTAATAGGAATACGGAGGATATTGACACCCGACATATTTTACGTGTCCCAGTCGTCATTTGAGAACACTACGGATCTTCGGCTAAGCCAGGATTCGAACTAACTATCTTTTGGTAACGAGAACGACACCCTAACCAACCAGGCCACCGCAGCCTCAAAGGAATTGATACTTATTGTAATTAAACACCGTGGTGATGGTATTTCGCGCAACCTTGTCACAGGTCCGGGATAAGATCCCTGGGCTGAGCAAGATTGACTTAGTCTTTCATATCTTCAGTACTGAGTTCCAAGAATACTTGGTACTCAATAAAACTGAGTGCCAAGCATTCTTGGGAGATACGCATTGGTGGTTTGAGTTAGGCTAATCATCGAATAGGGACATTGCACTTCAGATTCCTCTGTCATGAAAATATAAATAAGCACAGTAGACCTTAGACCACACCTTGGCAGTCATGCCACCGAGTTTAGATTTTTTTCCCCTTAAGCTGAACTTTAAAGGCTTTTTTAAGTCATTTAGAAAAATTTGTTGCAAGAAAATACATCGCTCTATTAATTAAGGAAAATATACCGTTTGACAGTTAAGTATTTTTCCTCGAATTTTAAAAATGAATATTTACATGTGAATACCACTGACGTCACTAATTAAAGTCCTATTATTACGTAAGTATGAACTATCACTTTAAAGGAAACGAGATTTCATTTTATATAAACCAGAGATCAATAACTAAATGTGAGAGAGTACCATTTCAGTATGTACAGTTATTTCCTGTTTGTCTACAGATAAAAAATTAGCTGAAAACAATAAAGATTTTATTTTGAAATGGGAGAATCATTAACTATCACTTAAAAAATTAAACAGCATTTTAATATTTAATACGCCAAGAAAAATTTTAATAATCAGCTTTCACTAAGCAAAAATGTGCCCTTAAATCTTGTTATATGAAAAATATTCAATACTACCGATGGAAATAATACTGTGTATAAGAAATGTAAATATATCCAATATATTTATTTTATTATTTTTAATAATTATTGATTTTTCCATAGAATTTAATGTATTAAAAAAGTATATTAATTTACTTAGTAAACAAATATATAAGATGATTATTTTTTATTATAAAAATTATATGATCGATAATAAAATGCAGCATTACCAATTTTAGTTAAAGAAAAAAACAATTTTTTTATTCATGATATTTATTATTTATTTTAATGTTTTCAAAAGAGAATCAAAATCAATTTAAGAAAACAACTTTCTATTGAAAATACGGCATATATTTTAAATTTGAAACAGTAAAATTGATTGTACAAGATTGCCATCAAAAATAACTAAAAAAACATTTTTTAAACTAAAATACATGAACATTTTTTATTTAAAGAATTTATATTTTTGTATAGAAATAAAATTGAATCTAAAATGAATCTGTATTAATCTAAAGTAAATATTTAATAATATCTGCAGTTGAAGTTTCGAGTAGTTTTAGTCAAAGTGAAAAAAGAGGAACTGATTGAAATCCCAAATCAGAAATAATTTCTATTTTCCACTTGATAAAAAATGTTAATCATTATCAAGTTTAAACAGCATTTATTTCAAATTTCTAAAAGCGTATTATTATTCAAGTTTTCATTTAGTAACTGTCCTGCGATATTGAAGTAATCTTTGATCAAAATCATATTAAAGGGAGTGTAATATACCCTTCATCCATTAATATAATTTTTATTGAAATTTTTATATGTGTAATGAATTTTATAAGAAAAAGATTATAACACATACACATATATACATTAGGTTATAAAACTTATGCAACGATGTACGGTTCAGTTTTAGCAGGTAACGGTTATATTACTTAAAAGACTCTTGCCAATAGTACAATAAACATGCAGTTCAATAAAAAGGTCCTGTGCATAGATATGTCAGGAATAAAGCAGAAATTTTCAAATCAATTCTTGTATTTATATCCTCCAAAATCTTTTCAAGTATAAATTTACATTTTTTTTCTTAAATTCATAACACAATAAAAATTGAGATATAATAAATATTTTTTATTTCCCACACTTACTCAAAATGTATCGTTTCTTTTCTAAATCTCTTCACATAGGAATTTGATTGAAAAAGATTTCATTAGTTTTAAATTTCTAAACAATCGTAAAACAATCATTTTATTAGTTTCAAAGTAAATCAAACTTATTCCCCCTTTCACTCTCATTAATTTAAAATTCAAAATTGCTGTTCTTTTATGAGAGATCATTGAATCTTTATTTTTTTGTCAATAGTTCATTAAGTTACTGTTATCTCTATTATATAGGATTATTACGCAATTTGTAATTACAGAACTTAGCCATCCATTAGAGTAGAAATTCTCTAATGATGCTCGCAGTATTTAATTTCGGCGACTTCATGAACTACCAAGAAAATCACGAAGCAACAAATACATGCATGGACTTATAAAATATAAGTGTATTCAGAGGAAAAGTTTCGAGAATTTTTTTAAAGTAAGCTATCACTTGACCCTATTAGGGGACCATATTCTTGAGTAGCTAAAGCGAGAGAGAAGTGAAAGCTATCACAAAATGAATGAAGTAAATTTAAACATGTCTTTAAATTAAAAAAAATGTTTAATTAAGGATATTATTCTTAAAATTTTGTAAAGAAAAAGCGAAATAAATAATCAAATAAAATTAATTGATAAAAATTAATATTATAAATTTTTATTGCAATAATATTTCAGGGAATTTTTATTTTTAAAATATTCTATTTTTAGTGTTATTTTTCAATTATGGAAATAAAGAAAAATAATGAAAATATTTTATTTAATATGAAGTTTTACTTTATCTCTTTTTGTATTATAATTCTTAATTTTGCATTGTATTTTATACAGATTAGTCAAGAGTAGCAAATGCTTTATTTAAATTATATGTAATAAAAAAATTTTGTAATAATACCGTTCATTAGTTAAAAATAAGTTATCGTGTCGCATTGGTTTATTTATTATTATTATTTCTATAAAAGTCATTGCTCTTTATTTTAAATATTCTTAATAGCTTAACTATAGTCAAGGTCGAATGTATTTATTAAAATCAAATATTGCATAAAAATAAAATACTCTCTTTCTAGAATTTATTGATGTATAAGGTTGACAGAAGTATATTTTAAGATAATTTTAGAATTAAAAATTATCAATTAATTTTTTAATAACCTGTAAGTAAAAATATATATTCTGCTAATATATATATATAATTTAAATAACTTGTGATAAAAATAAATATAAATCTCTTAGACCGATATAATTTTTCTTACTACAATAACAATGCAATGTAAAATCATTCAAGCATTTCGTGTTATTTACTTTGATAGAATAATAATTGAATGAACCAAAATTAATTATCTACGACGTATACCTATACATTTCAATGAACATTTTCAAAACTAAGACTAAAATAAATTATTATATCAATGATATTCTTTCAATATAATACAAAATATTATTTATATGATATTTACATAGGAATATATTAATGAATATTTTGTATGTGTTGCCAAATTGTAAAGAAAATTTGAACCGAAAATAATTTGATAAAGAAAAAGAAAGACTATAATGGTAAATAATTATTTATTATCATATTATTACAAAGGAATATATTAATGAATATTTTGTATGTGTTGCCAAATTATAAAGAAAATTTGAACCGAAAATAATTCATAAAGAAAAAGAAAGACCATAATGGTAAATAATTATTTACTATTTATAAAAGTTCCTGAAATACAAAGTGACTTTTATAGGTTTAAATGATACTTATATTCTGCTTATGGTTATAATTAGGAGTTCTTCTTTTATTTGTAATGGAATTTTAAAGTTATACTAATTATATTCAACCATGTACTTTTTGGTTCTCAATAAAAAAGTGCAATTTGACTTTACTTTATAAAAGTATGAAATAAAACTACGTCATTTAAGTGGACTTATTTTTATTAGAATAAATCCATTCAGAAAACATTGTTTAAAAAAACCATTTTTATTAAATAAATAGTAATTTTGCTCTTTCTGAAATTTTTTGTGTAAATAAAATATTTGCTTTTGCCGAAATATTTTTTCCTAATTATTATGGTACATTGTTAAATATTTTTTGAAATTGTTTGTCGCAGAAAATATAAAATGGAGAATGATGAAACAACTTTGAAATGAATACATTTGAAATTGAAGTTCAAAAAAGAATTTCACGAATTATTTGTTTGAACATTTTTGAGATGAATAATATTATTGAAAGAAATTCTTTTCTCAGTAGAAATAAAAATATAAATTGAAAGAATATCGTTTTCAGACATCATACAATTGTTAAAATAGAAACACAAAAAGTAAATAAACTAATTTCTTAGTATCTTTATTTATTTTTGCATCATATTTTTTGCCTTCATTAGATTAGTTTTTATTACTAATTATGATACTATTTTTTTTTCTTTTTACTATTGTACACGTTAGTAATAATAATACGCGATAATTTATTTCATTTTTGTATGTATAAAATTAAAATTGAATGAGGCGAACGTTTGTAATGTATGTTAGATGGTATTTTTATTTGTGATAAAAATGTTGAATTATAATGTAAAAAAATAATATAATTTTTCTTAAGCTAGAGTGCAATTTTATATTAACTGACAAATATCGGTTCTACATATAATATAGTTAATATGTTAGAAATTCGTTCTGAATATTTAATTGAGATTTGTTGTTAAATGTCATAATTGTTTCAAAATGTATAGGATTATCAATTAAGAAAATACCCACAATAAATATTTGCAATACCGTTATTGTTCATTTTTGATAAATAGTTTATCATTGTTGTAATGAGTATAACATCAAATCAAACTAATGCTGCTTTTAGTCAAACTTAAATTGATACAAAAGCTTAATTTTTTAAATAAAATTTTAGACATTTGAAAAATAATTCATTAAAATTCTAAGTTGAGGAAAAGTAATTTCCTTTGAATTTCAGTCATGTTATAATTAATTTCAAAAAATGAAAAGATTTAATTCCATATAATTCTAAATTTACATTTAGATTTCCTGACAATAATGAATACACAAAAACGAAGCAAAAATGATCATTAAGTATGGTTAGGAAATCTTAAAATTAAAAGTATTACTAATTATTTCCTTTTTATATACCATTTATTTATAACAATAGTTGAGATAGATGTGAACTTTGAAAATGCTTTTCATAAAATAATTTATATTATTTAGTAGTACTAATATAAGTTAATTTTTTTCTGATTAAAATTAATATGCATTTGTTAAGAAATATATATTTTTTGAAAGTATATCAATAGCATTACAATTATATCTTTCATAGTGAAATAAAATATCACGAACTAGATATACATGTTTAAAGAAGTAAAAGAAACTATTTAATAATCTAATGTATAATACTTGATATCTAATGTAATTAATATAAAAAATTTGGGAAAGATGAATAAAAATAATTATGCTGTGAAAGTATCTGGAAGTAAATAAAAATGACATTAAACACTCCAAAAGTTATATTATTAAGGAAAGCACACAGAAGCTCAAGTAAAATTGACCAAATTGTAAATTTTTAATAATTATCTCCCTATACAAATAAGTAATTACTTAAATTATCTTTTTTGTGTCATAATGTATTTTTCATAAATAAATTTGCATAAATTGTGGAAAATTTGCAAGAATAACAATCTAATTACGTTTCCTCAATAAGAGCTTTTATTCTACATTTGCTTAGAAGGAAGAAAATTCGCTCCTTTACACTCAATGTTTGTTTATGTACATAATTTATCAGCAAATTCATTCAGGTTTCCTTTTGAATAACGTATTAATCGAGTAACCGTTAAATTTTGTTAGTTATTGAATAATAAATGAAGGTGCGTGTAAATAATGCAGGAGAAAAATAGTACCCGATTGTTCTTTTTATCTGTTACTTTATACTTATAATTTTAAGACTGATACTTACGTCTTACGCTTAAAACTTTATTATGGAAGATTCAATAAAAATTCACATGGAAAACAAAAGCGAACGGTTTTATTATAATTATTACTGTGAAATTGTTGTAAGTAAATACGTTTGACAAAAATCTATTGCAAATTTTACTATTGCTTTAATGAGTTATTTTAATTTATATCGAGAAATTAGTGTTACAAAACAATAGCAAAACGTGCGTAATCTTATATAATTACTAAGGATTTGTAATAATTTATTATAATGTTTGGTTTACATTTTATGTTTCTAGTGTGTCACATCAGTTACAAAAGTATTATCATTACATTCATGCACTTTTTGTTTGTAAATGTGATACTTAATGTATCAGATAAATGTAATACTTAAAATGTGATACGATTATTTATAGTATTTTTATAAGATACTTTGAGAAATTAAATTCAAAAAATCATTTAAATTGAAAATTAATTTAGAAATGAAATAGAAAAATACAACTGGTTTAATGATTAAGTATCATTGATTTTTATTCTTCAAATTCATGTAGGTTGCATTCAAAATAGTACTTTAATAAATATATTTTAAAAGAGATAAGATATTTCAAAAATCTACATAAAATTCTCTTCAATAATTCAATTTTTCAGTTATGTTAAGTATGACCACAGAAGAACAATAAATAGTCAAACGCATCTGCAAATAAATCACATTATCAAATGCTAATATATCAAACTACGTTACAAAAATATCTTTCAAAACAAATTCCTAGACAGACAACTACCCTAACTATTTATAAAGCAGTAGTAAAATGACGATAACTGTTTGAAATAAGATAACATCTAAAATCACTTGTTAAAACATTTCTTTGCTTGCAAATAATGAAAAAATATAAATACATTTACTTGAAAATTATCATCTATGGCAAAGTTTAAGTAAATAATTTAACAATAATAAGTAAATTAACAATTGATTATTGTGATAAGCTGTAACTAATGTTAAAAAAATATTAAGTGTTATGCATTAAAACAAATTCTAAAAACAATAACGCACTGAGAATATATACACATAAGACAAATAAAAGGCAGGTGTGCTATATATATATATATATATATATATATATATATATATATATATA
>JAPDSC010099718.1:0-55193 GCA_026290005.1 Latrodectus geometricus | reverse complement strand
TGCTGAAGAGTTTTCTTATATATATGCTAAAAGTGCGGAATGAAATGTGTAGTAATTTTTTTCTTGGAGAATAATAAAAATGGTTATAATTAACACTAATTATTGAATAAATATAAAATGAATAAAAACTGCGATTGATATGAATTCAACAGCTCTCAATAGATGCGAAAATTATACTAACCAACAGCAGCATCTCCGCATTTTCGGTACAAAACAAGATAAGCGCTATTGCTCTTCTCTGCACTCAAACGGTTTATTTTTCTGTCATTTTATATAAAGGTAGTGCAATAGTAAATAAACCAACTCTGATTGCAATTTTTTTCTGATTTCTGGAACAATGCATTCAACTTATTTCAAAACACCTGATATGTTTGAAAGTAATGAAAAAGTTAAATGTTACATAATTCACTAATAATTCTCAACAGTTTTTATTTATATTAGAAAACTATACAAACGATTGTCATAAATGAACATTCATTAATAGCACAATGACAAACTTATGCTCAACATTGTATGACTCGGAGATGATAATATGACCAAATTGAATCAATTTCCAAATTTTAACTTTTTTACAGAAATATAATAAATAGCATATAGCTTTTTCTAGCAGATTTTCAAAGGTATTAAACTGAACAAAAGAATAGATTAGATAATATGATTGCTTGTTTTGGTCAATAAGGATTTACTCAAAACTTCAATTGTGCAGTTCTCAAATAATTTATATTGACTATCATTAAAACAAGTTGAATTATGAATACATTATTTTCCATCTTATCATTTTTCTCTCAGATAGACATAATTTTTCTCTCACAATCTGTGTTTTGATCAAACATTATTTTCCACTTTTCTTTTTGTGGTATGATTAGATAAGTTTTCTAACTAAACTTTCTTTTTTTAAAAAATACTTTTAAAATAATGTCTGAATTATTACTCATATTGAGCATTCTGTCCTAGCTTTTTTTTATTTAAAAATTAATGAAATTAGTAGACTTTTACTGTTCCTAAGAAATTTGACCATTGAAGCAGTTCTTTTACAAGAGTAATGGAACTGCTTCTTGATATGAATTCACCATTGGATAGCTATAATTTGTTTTAACATGCATGTCTTTCTGTTTTTTTTTTTTTTTTTGTATTTTATCCATGCATATGTATTTTCTAGTTTATATCTATCGATTCCATAAACTTGAATAATTATGCTCCTATCTCTTTGTTAGGGTTTATAATCTTTCCAATTTTATTTTAATTTTGATATTCATCTTATGGGCTTTCTATTATATAGGATCAAAAATAGAAAGGCACTATTTTGGTACTTGGAACTTCTGTGAGTTCATAATTATTTATTTCAAACTTTTTCTTGCAAATGAATAAAATGACAAAATTCGATGCTCTTTAGATTAAAAATGATTTGTACAGAAAAATTGGTTAATTTATGCCAGGCTATGTTTCTTTATGCTCATAACCATATTAATTTTCTTAAAAGATATGAATATTTCTTTAGCAATTAATGATTATAAAGCTATCACTCCTCTAATCAGATTATATTGGTTCTTGATATGTATTGATTTATTAACAATTTTGGCTCGTTTGATCTGCACATCAATGTTTACCATCTGAAATAGTATACCCTATTGCTGTAATGATTTAATTGGAGATCTACTATTGTTTTCATTATTTTAATGCAATTGATACCCTTATACTCTCAGTATATTTAATTTTTTTGCAGTTTTCTTTTAGCAATAACAGTTTTATAGATCTATTTAATCCTTTGATTAACTGGTGCAGCCAATTGGATAATTTTCCTCCTGAATACTTGCATAGTCTCAGCGATGTTTCATGCTGCTTATAAAGGGATTAATGAATTACATGGGTAGCAACAACCTTTGATCATGTAAAATAGTTACACTTTTCAAATCCATATGAAATTTGGGAAGAGTGCTGGAAATTAATATACCTACTGAGAGTTTCTGTTAGTACTTATTAGAATTAAAGTACAAAGAGAATATTGATGATGACATTTGGACAGGGATTTTTCCATCAAAATATTCATGTCAGAGCATAAAGGTCAACAATATTTTGAGAATATTATCTGCTTTCAGATTGAAAATGTCAATTGTTACAGAACATGGATGAATAAAATGATTCAATATGACATTTACATTTTTGAGCTTTGAAAATTATATGGATAGCATATGCAAATTTTATGCTCCTACTTAAAAATACTGCCCCATGTACAAGAATACTACTTATTTCATACATATTTAATTCCTGTCTGCTCTCAGAAAGTATTAAAAAATTATTTTTTACAATGAGTAAATATGCTGAGTATTATTTTATTTAACAAGCTAGAACTTGACTAAGTCAATTGGACCTTATTGGTTTAATATTGATTTTCAGCCCTATTTAAATGATTGAGTCAATTCATGTTCTTTTTGTGGCAAAAACAGGGCTTTCAACTGAAATACAGACCACTTTTATGCATTTTTATTTGTGCACTATAATGGTTGATAAATTCTTTTTTATAGTAGAAATAATCATGGACCTATTCTGAAATTGAATAGTACAAATACTGGTTGAATAAATATGAGATAGATATTACATCTCTCGCAAAGTGAGCACTTAGGAGTTTTCTCTCTTGCAATAATTGAATCAAGTCCATTTATGAAATCTTTCCAGAAAGCGAAAATGTGAAAGACGTTTCAGTTCAACTTTGGCTATCCAAGTATCAAGCTAATTAGAAATGATAGCTATTGGCTTACCTTTGTTATGTCTTTGAGAAGTTAAATGAGTGAAAAATCGTTCCATAACTGATTTTCACCTGACATTTAGTCATCATGTAATATCTGACAGTTCTTTGCATTCTTTAAAAGGGCATTTGACTTTATAAGACAATTTTACTGTTAAATGTTGCTTTAAATTCATTGGTATTTATTTTTTAAATTATTGAACACGGGCCTTCATTGTGCACTTGTGGATGGAGGGAATATAAGGTCCTGGGTTCGATCCAACCATTTTTGAATATTCAGGAATTTATGTTAAGCCTCTACCGTCCTCTGGGTGAATGTTTGGGAGTTTATTGGATTTCTTCCTTTGGATCTCATGCATACGATTTACTATGATTTACAACGACCTTTGGTCGTTAGACTTTCCACTTTGTGGAATCAAAATTGTTTAATATTTTTGATCATTGAATGGCGATTTCTGCCATACAGCCAGTATTCTGCTTTATCGTATACACATAAAAGCTGTGTCATCACGACAATAAATATATGTATGTGATATGTGAGGAGAGCCAAGTGTTTAGCATTATTTTTTAATAAAGCTACTGTTTTTATAAGATCATAGTTATCACCATTTAAAAACTTGATTGAAATTATTTACATCAAATTGTCACATGGATAGATTTAAATATGTGCTTGTTCTTATTTAAGTTTTGGTTAAAAGTTGTCACAATGGATGGGAATTATTATAAAGAAAATATTACTGGAATTAAACTCTGAAAAATAACAGTAGCCGTTATTTTAATGGCATAGATATTCTTTTTAAATGTGAGAACAAAAAACGGTATCATTTGAAAAGTAAAACATGTATTCCCACAATTTAGATGCTGACTGATTACATTGATATTTATAACAATAAAACTCTGCTGCTCAGATAACCATGTACAAAACCATTTTCAATGATTTTTATATTTCAAAACTATCTTACCTTAAGTGAAGTTGAAAAATCACATCACTCTATTTTTGCAACAATGCAAACCAACATAAAAAAATTTACGGTATTTATTTTAAAAATATTTTATACAATCAGAAACAAACATTTAGAAAAAGATCGTGCAAAAATTTCAACACATTTATAAAAAAATATTTTTTACACAAATTTTTTAACAGTTGTCATTTTAAATTTTGTACTTAATTTAAAAAAAATAATAAATAAACACTGTTGCCCAGTCTATGATGAACCAGGTGTTTCCATGTCTATTTTATCTACCTTAACTTAACTTAAAACAAATATAAAGCTTTCATAAAATAAAGCAAAATAATTTTCATTAACGGTGTATTTAAAATGCAATGCTTATAAGAATAAGATGAAAAAGACATTTTAGTTAAAAGGTTGAAGCAAAAGTCCATTGCTTCATTTTAAAAGAAACAACATGCAACTTAAAAAATGGCCTCAAGTTATTGCAGAAAACAAAAAAATAAAACAAGAGAATAAATTTATATAGAATTTGAATATAGTAAATTAGTAGATATGGAAGTTTTGATTTTTGCACTTCTAAAAAAATGCCACTTTTTTTTAAAGGTTTACTTCTTTATGTATTTTTAAGGTTTTCAGTTATAAATATTTTTACATAATTTTATACAATAGTACTTGCTTTCATTAATTGATTTGTGCTAATAATAATAAAGATTAAAATCATTTTTTTAAAAATTTATATAAAAAATTCAATAAAATAATACGACACCAATAAAATTGTAATCTATTTTCTTGGGAAAAAATTGTTTTGAAGTTAAAAATAGATAGTAGAAATGGATAATTGAAGCTGTTTTAAAATTTAAGCATTAAAAAATAAATTCATTACACAAATTACTTCTGATAAAATAACATTTTATTCATAGTCAGTGCAGTTCTAAATATAAGAAGTTTCCAAATAAATTATATGAGTTATAATGTAAACATAAAATAAATACATAAAAACAAAATATATGTAAAAAATACAAACATCAAATAAAGTAAATACTAAATGCATATTAATGAAACATATCTTAATAGATTAACTTATGAGACTCAATGATTTGGCAAGTCATGCCTGCATGACATTTCAAAATAATAAATATTTAAGTACTTTTATTAAAAAATAAAAAACATATTTAAATAAGTAATAATTTTTTGCTGTTTCTGTCACATTAATTTAACTAATTAAAATAATAGCTACTTTACAATTAACAATAGTCTAATGTTGCAAGAACATTAAGAGAAAGTTAAGTAATGTTCTATGACAGAGGTGGAATGGAAGTATGAAAAAACAACCTAGAGTAAATCAATAAGTAAATTTATACCAATAATTTATACTAATCAATAAGTAAATTTATACCAATAATTGTACTTAATTTATTGGTATAATTTTACTTTATGTTCTATAGGATTAAATTTTATTCGGCATTACATTTATTTTGCTGCTGGTTAACAAAAAAAGTACCAGGTGATTTAAAAATTAAATTCACAAGCATTGGACTCTCATTGGTTTTGGCAATAAGTCAAAATAAATTTATTTTCTGGAAAGACAAAAAGCATATCATGAATTTACAATCTTTTATCTCAATAACAAATTAAATTTAATAAAGAAATTTGTATCTTTCAAATTTTATAATCATTATTTTTTTTTAAATAAATTGGAATGTTAGTTTGATGACAATACATGAAATATATATTCAATATAAAATATACACTTCATTGAATAAGAAATGATGAAATAAAATAAGAGCTAACTAAATATATACTTTCTAAAGGAAAATATTGTTTCATTACAATTTTTTTATGGTTTTGAAAGAATTTTTTATATTTTGATAATTTTTTTATAAAAAGATAAAGTTCCTTTTAATTGGAAAAATATTTTTTCGTAAGTAACACAAATCATATCAAGAATATATTTTTAAGAAAATTAAAATAAAGAAAATTTTGATAAAAAAATAGTCAAAATTCATTAAAATAATAATTTTTGAAGTTAAGAGAAACAATCAAAAGAACATTTCAGTTATAAAATAATTACATTGTAATTTTCAATGTTACACAATTTTACTGTAAAAGCCTGAAGACTGTGTGTGGCACACAAATCCTAAATATTACAGTGACTTCATCAAATGTTTTGGTATAAGTAAAAAATATGTTTTCAAGTGACCCTATTTTTGAATTTAACCAAGCATTTACATTAAGTTAACACAGGAGTTATCAATATCTTCCAATAAAAGCCCAAAACGAATTATTAATATGATGGCATTTTTCATTTTGATATAGTGCATGGAATTTTCAAAGCTTAATTTTAATTTTTTATATGATGATAGAAAAATAATCAAATTAAAATACGATTTCAGATAATGTTGATGGAAATATCTTACAATTATTTTTTAAAGAGCTACAAGAAACAAATGAAATATGTATGTCATTTTACAAATAAGTTCATACATGAAAAAATTGAATTAATAAACATTATTTTAATAGCTAAGATATGCATTATTCACCTTCTTTACGTCTTAATTCCCTCCTCAGCTAAAAAGAATATGCATGCCTTGACACAATGGGTAAGATTATCATTAAAGTTCAAAATTTGTAACTGGTTCAAGAGACAAGGACTTGAAAGATAGGTAAAAAATAAATAAATAAAATAAAATGTTTTTATTAAAAATTTACCAAAAGCAACACTTCGACAAAATATTGAAACAAAAGCATCAGATATTAATAGATAGAAAATGGATCCAAAATCAAGTAATAGAAAAAAAATCAAGAAGTAGTATCAAAAATCAAGTAATAGTTACAAATGCTAAAACTAATTTGTTATTGGAACTAAGTTTGGTAAATTTAAATCACTGTACACAAGAAACTAGTTTACTTTCAGCAAAGAACATTTTTAAACACTGAATTTGGTACATTAGAAATAAGTATATATAAAATAATACAAAAAAACTATTTTTAATAAGGGGGACGAAGACTTGGAAAAAACAGCTTTCAAATAACTGTACTATGAAAATGATTGCAAATCAGCTAATCAACTTTACTATTTAAACTGCCTTAACTTGCCTAGCACAGCCGACCTTGCAACTGGTATTTAATATAATATTATATTTTTTTATTTTCTTTAAAATCATATAATTTTTATTTTAATCAAGCAATCAATTTAATTATTGCCGAAATTATTAAATGTTGATATGATCTCGCTTCAGAAGTCAACGAGAATTGGACTTCAGTTCAACTTTTCTACTTGGGAACTTGGTTGTAAAATGGTCTAAATATCACATTTTATTTCTTGTAACTATGAAAAATTATTATATGACAGTTCCACTGACATAATCTTAAATCATAACTAACTTTGATCATTTTTATAATTTATATTACAAATCAAAAAATTAGTTTGCTTTAATCTTTTTGGGACTTGCTGTTATACAATATGCCAACAGATAGAAACTTTGATCATAAAAAATTCTTGGTTTTGGAGGAGTGTAAAGGATTTGTAAAAGTTAGGTTGCACAGATAAAATTTAAGATTTACCAGGCTTCGAGCTCTTTCATAGTAACACAATAACTACATTTAAAAAATCTTACACAAATATATTAGAAAAATGTAGTAATTATTTGATGTAATTGGTTTTTTTTTATTAGCACCATATTTTTAAATTGTACATTTTTTATAAATTATATTTTTCAGCATGTTAAATATTAAATTAACTCAAATAAATGTAAAGTTAGAGGTACTGAAAAGATACAGAAATGTTGAATAAAGAAATATGAAATGAAGGAGGGGGGGGGAACGAATACTGAAATATAAGACACAAAAATTCTTAAGTTCTTGATATTCCCAAAGATCAAAATTCAATTTAACAAACATTGCAAATAAAATGTATTGTTTTAAGAAATATAAATTTTTGACAATTAATCCTTTATGTTTTGAGAGAATTTTTTTGTTATTAATTTCACTTGAATAACAAAATTTTATTCTGAACTAAGTTAGGCCAATTAAAAACAAATCTCATTAATTTACAAGCAAATCATAAAATTTTTAAAAATTGCTTGAAATCATTATCAATTTGCTGAACAATGAACTGCATTTTAAGTAAAGAATCTCAATTTATCTCTGGAAGCTCCTTTCATAATACACAAAATTCATGTTTTATTACTATCACATAAAAATATAGAAAAATTTCAATAAATTATTTTATCAGTATTTTGTAAAGATGATAATTTCTGATACAAGGTACAAATTAATTCAATATATTTAAATGTTAATATATTCTTGAAAAAAAATGAATAAAGATATATAATGTGGTAATTTTTATTTATAGATGCATTTGATACACACAAATTAGAGTTTTTGAGGGGTTAATGTCCACAATAAAAAATCATTGTATATCTGGCAATCTGAAACTGATTGTAAATATTTAAAGAGTTTCATAAAAATCTCTACTTGTGCATTACAACTGTAGTTTGGCATTTGATAAAGTTATTAAAATATTAATAATGATTTATTATATTTTGTCATTGAAAACTTTCAGAAATGTAGACACAATATGTGAATTGATAACATAAATATTAAAACATTATTAAGTAAATTTCAATAGGTTTCTATTAAGTTTTTTTTATTTGGAAACTGGATAATTCATTTTTAATTGAGCAATATTAAATACTATAAGTGAAGCTTCTAGTAAGACTAATATAAAAGTCAATATATATATGATTTTCATTAACTTTTAAATTATATGTATTTCATGTAAATATAATTTACATAAAATAAATTGCAAAAATAAGAACTGTCTTTTGAATGTTAATTGTTTACAACAAAAATGAAAATATTTATATAAATAACATTTTCTTCAGCAAATTCCATTATATACTTAAGTGGACATAATCATTCATGTAATAAAAATTAATAATTTTAAAATCATAAGTAATCATTTCTTTTGTAAATTATTCATAAAAGAAATTAATGTAACAAGACAGATTTTAAAATAAAAACATCGTTTATGTTATTAGGAATGTTTACACAATATAAACTGAAATAAATCACATAAACAGCACCATAATATTATGAAGTATGATTAAATTGAACATTGAAAAGGACTTAAAAGTTTGATAATAACTACTACATAAAAAAGGAACAGCAAATAAATTTTAAATATTTAAACAGTTTAAAATACATTTTAAACTATGAAAAATGTTAAGAGAATAACAAAATTTATAACATAACATAAAATGACAGTAAAACCCTCACCAGCTAATCAGTATAGAAAATGCATGTAAATGTTATACAGAAAAATTAAGCAATATTTAATTTCCCATTATAGAGTCAACTCAGTTTCAATAAGTGAGAAATATATATAAAAATATATAAGTAGAAGAAGGCACTTGGAATTTTCTGTCCTAGAAATAAAAATGTCAAGAACTTAGAGGAAAAGTAATTCTAAACATACATTACGTTTTAAAATTGGTATGAAATAGAAAACATAATTTAGAATATAATGAAATATTGCATTTTAACAAGCAATTTTGTTGAGCATAAAAATTAAAATAAAAATACAAATAGCTAATATTATATGATAATTATTTTTAGTATAAGAAAATTTATATATTCTTTTTTAAATATCATTATAAAAAATTAAATTTTTTAATTCAGTAATTTCATTTCTCATCATATGCATGTAATAACAAAAAGTTTTAAATCGGAATCCTATATTCTGAGAGCACAATACAAACATAAATAATCTGAAAGAAACTTTTTATATTCCAAATTTGCTTCATGTTTTATTAATTTGGTTATTAAGAAAATATACATTAATACTTTGGTTTGTTAGTCTCTTAATAGTCATATTTTATGCAACAGAAATTAAACAGGGACCTACAGTTTAATGTGGATCTCAGACTGCAAACATGTAAGTCCAAGGTGAGATTCAAACTTATGAATGAAATAATGTACGCAAAAGATATTTTCAGTAATTTTTTATTCTTGCATATTATAGAAAAATATTTTAATCAAGTGCATTTTTCATAATTTTCCTTAAAAATTGCTGAATTTGAAAAATTGAATGTAAAAATACATTATTTAAAATACATTTAAACTATCCTCACTATGAAGGTTAATATTTTTCATCATAATATCAGCAATTTTTGAAAATATTAATGTAAAATAATCAAATTTTATTATTTTGACTACATAACAATTAATATCTAATCAAAATAAGGGGAAGATTATACACATAAATATATATATTTTAAACAAATAGTAGAATGACATTTTCCAAAATGCTATTAAATACCCATATCTGTATTTAGCACAATAAAAGTTGAATAAAAACCAGAAGTTCATAGATAAAATATTGATTTCTTTCATATTCTCTCAAATTCACAATTTTTAACCTTCAACCCTTTACTTCAAATATTATGCATATATTCTCAATCATAAATATTTTTGATTTTTTTTAAGCTTTAGAATTTTTTGGGGAACAATGAAATTTATGCACACACATACATACAAGGAAAGTACTGTAAATTTATATTATTTTTGCATAAGATTCTGATTAATCAATTTGTCATTATAACTTACAGATGAGAAGTAACAAAATGCCTAACCAATAATAAAAATGATTGATAGTCCATTTAAAATAGATGCAATAATATATTTATTAGATGACAGTCTCAATTCAATGATTTTTTTATACAAATTTTGAAGAGGAAAAACATTTTCTTAAGGGTTATAAATTAAAAATTTTATTCATTCTCTAAGAGTTTTAAAGATATAAGAGTAATTTTTAGATGGTTGATATTTCTGGTTATAACTAAACCAATTTTAAAAATGCTTAAATATTTAATATCCTTTATTTTCTCATTAATAAAATTGAGAAAACAAAGGATATTAAATTTGTTAATATCTTGCATAGAGTAAATTTGTTAACTTTTAATTTTAATTACACCTATTTTAACATATTTAATGAATAAAATAGAATTTTATAATAAATTCATGTGTAAAATACTATCATCAGATTTCCAAAAAAATTATCAAATTTTTAAATCAAAATTTATGCAAGAAATTTCATCAGTTTAGTTTAATGTTAAGACTTAGGTTATTACATATATAGATAACTATTCAATGAACATACTATTTAGTTTAAACTTACTTTGTCATTTTAAACATTTATATTTTCCTTGTTTTCATGATGTATATTTATATAAATTCAAACTTTATTGATACATTAATAGTTTTTTTTTTTTAAATATTCAAAACAAGCTTACATTTCATGGCAAACAACAGTATATTAAACACAATTTTCATGTTTCAATTATAGGCACACGATTAAAAAGGCACAGCTTTTTACAATAACGAATAAAATTTGGCTATTAAAAAATCAAAACAAGATGCTGGAAAATTGAAATTAGTATGCACTCAATTCTTGAAAAAATATTTTTAACTATTCCATTTTAAAAATTTAATTATTCATAAGATTTATAAAGTTTATGCTGAATGATTAAGCTATTTAAAACTTATTTTATAAATAATACTTAAAATGATCAGCTAGTTAAAAAAGTTCTGCAAAATATTGAAAAAAAGTGCTGAAAATAATTAAAAAATATATTCCAATCATTACTTTTAATTAATGACAGAAATAAATTTTTTTAGCAGGAATTAAAATATTAGGAACAATGAGAATTTTAAACAGAAGAAACATTTTATAGATAATAGCACAATATATTGCTGTAAAACACAAAAATTATTATAAGTTTTTCCTTTATTCATATTGCAGTATGAAGTATGACTGAAGTTACACAATTAGAATACCTTTTATTTATCCAAAAGCAGTATTTAAAGTAACTTTGCAAAATTGTTGCATATAATACTTACACAATTAGTAGTCAAGTGTATTAAAAAAATAATCAGCAAGGAATTTTCCAAGTTTTTAAGAAATATTCTTTATATCAACATATAGCTAGATATAATTTATCTTCATATGAATTCTCAAAAATTAAATTAGTATTAAATTACCATATTTTAAACTTTTCTTTTTTATTTTAATTAAAAATTTTCCTTTTTTCTATTCGTAACATGAAATTTTATGAAATTATAACTTCATAATAATGTTGTAATATATAATCACAAAATGTGGTGAAAAATCTTCAATCACAAAAAAATATATGTTCAAAACAGAAAGGATTATATTTTAAATACTTGTTCACATAATTTGTTCTCTTTCATATTTATAATAAAAATAACATATTATTTTTGTTCAAATAATAAATTTTGATCACAAAACTATGACAAATAAAAAATTAAAATTCTATGAAAAATTATTGAATATACTCAAATGCTTCATGATCCTTAACTTAAATTTATAAACTTACATATGACATCATTAAATCATACAGTCAGCTGCATTTCTGTTTTGTTTCCGACTTGTCTTTACGCCAATAGTTTCCACATGAAATCCTATGGATTGGAGCTTTTCAATAGGGAGTATTTTACGGCCATCAAATACAAAGGCTGGTTTATACATACTGTCATAAATTTGCTTATAATCTAAGATCTAAAAAGAGATAGTTGAAACTTTAATAAAAATGTGAATTTTCATGTTATTAAAAAATATAATTTAAGATATTGATTAGAATCTATGAGGAACAATAGAATAAAGCATTGTTTAAGAAATACATAGTGTAACAGAATATTTGTGTTTTTGAAAGAATTCAAGAAAATAAATTTCATAAATTTAATTATTTCAAATAAATTTTTTAATAGGCTGTAAATTTTCAATGTAATGACAAGAAAATAAAATTCATACCAGAAATTCATCCCATTCAGTGCAAATTACAATAGCATGTGTATTCTTAGCAGCATCATAAGGGTCAGAAAATGTTTCAACTTGCTCTTCTACTATAAAAAATAATAGGCGATGAAAATATACATGAATAAATTTTAAAACGCAATTTTAAATTATAATTATACAATTTTATATATACAGTATTACACATGCAATTATATTTAACATGCGTTTGAAAAACAAATGAATTTATTTATTTTTTTAATCGATTTTTTAAAATTTACTATGGAATAGAAATAAAAAAATACATTGTTGAAAGAGAATCTGTTTTCATTAAAATGTTAAGATATGTTACACAAATAACAAACTTTCTAGTTCAGAACTTAAATAATAAATAAATCAATATCTGCATAGTAAATAAAGGGGAAGAAAAAAAAAAAAAAAAAAAAAAAAAAAAACCCCAAGAAAATAAACATATGTTGCAATTAAGCGATATTTATAATCTAAATGAAAAAATAATTTAAAAAATGATATTAATACTAGAATTAAAGTTCTAATAAATAAATCAGCTACTCTAAATGCTTATTTCATTAATTTAAAATATTTAGTTAATGAAATTCGAATCTGTGGGTGATGTTGGAAGAGTAGAAATTTTCAAAAATCATATCTTTCGAAAAAATATATAGAAATAGAATCTTTTACATAACCAAGACATGCTACTTTTTGCTTACAAATTAAAAACAAATTTCAAAACAAAGTCAACAACAGAACATAACCAAATAATATGCACAGCTTTAAGTACTACTATTGTATTGTGACACTGAAGAGGTTTGGTACCAAAAAGTTCAAAAATAAGGATTAATATTCAATGAGCAGAGTGCGCTTGCCAGCCTACTGATATTGATGACTCAACTGCAAAAACTACTAAAAGAAAATCAATATTCAGTCACTAGCTAAGGAGTTAGACTATGTCCCTTAGTCATGTATCATATGACTGGTTATGCTACACTGAAAAGGCAGCTTTTTAAACAACAGGATACACTAATTTGCTTACTTATTTTCACTTTATTCAAATGCAAAATTAAAATGTTATCAGTTACTTTATAACTTTACAATTCTAAAGACGTTTTTCATTTAGTATTAATAATGATAATGTTCTCTTCTCCTAACTCCACAATAACAAGTGTTTGATTTTACAATTAATGTTAATTATTCAAAAGTTCTTTTAGTTTCTTAGACATGGTCAATTGTAAACTTTTCAAAGTCATTTATACCAAACTTCTTGTTATCTTAAGTCTATGAATACCATTTATCAAAGTTTCACATTTTCCACTATTTTGTCCTGTCCCTTATTTTCTTGTTTTTATTCCTTAATTATAATTGACAATTTCGTTAGGTACTAGTTTTGAAAAATAATCAATTTGTTGGTATTTCTTATGCTTCAAATATGATAATAAGCATTATTGCATACTTAAAGGTACATAAATGTTATCACTTATAATTAAATTTATTCAATATCCTTATATCATTTTGTTAGTGGCAACAATGTTAATCTTTGTTTTGTAAGAAGAGCATTTTTATATTAATTCATCATAAAACTTTTCTTTTTACAACCAATTTAATTTAGTTTTCATGTAGTTTATTATTCCATGGATATTTTTATCCGAATATGGTTGAGTCTCGCAGAGCACCTAAAATATCGAAAAATACAGAATAGAAATTCGTAATTTCTGTTCTATATAGAACAGCATTTTCAATTTCAATGGAGTTAAGTGAGCTTTTTAAATAACAGATCTGAAGACACCTTTGATTAGAATAGCTAAAAAAATTTTTTTTTAAAGATTAAGGGACATAATGAAATTGTTGATTCTGATGACTGAAATGTTTAAAAATTTCAGTAATTTAATAAATGAAGTGTTGAGTATTTTTGATATTTATATTGTTTGTGATAAGAGAGACACTAAAGAATTTCAAATCTTTAAAAATAATTCAGAGGAACTTTATTTCAGTTTGGAATGCATAAATCTTAATACTACTATTTACAATATCTCAGTTTAAGTTCAATAGACACTAAGATTCAATCTATGGATGCAATCTTGCCCTAGTTGTCATTACTGACATTTAGTAGTAACATAGAAGATTGGCATTCATTTTCGGATTCGTTCATGATCAATGTTCATGCAAATAAATGCATAGGGGATTTTAGAATTTTGTAAATCAAAAAGCTGATGGGTTTGCAGAAACAATGTTCGCTTACTTAATATGGAGAAATTCGATGAAAATACTTGTATGTAGCATTTATGACAGATCAGACAGTGGCATAGCTTTTTGATTCACTGGGATTGCTTGCACATTATTTTTATTTGTGAAAATATTTTCACAAGAATATCAGTTATCAAACAGGTAGAATAGAATTCCAGATTTGTTGTTATAAATACCTTTATAGAATAGAGCAGGATGCATTCTGCGATTTGTCTAAAAACGCTTCTTGTCAAGCTATTTATGTTAAATCATACGCATATGAAGGAAACAAAATATTCTTGTTGAATGTCAAAACTAAATTAATGCCTCTCAAAGTGCAGTCTCTGACAAAACTCAAAGTATGCTCTGCTTTACAATAGCTAATTTGCTAGAAACAGTAATGAGATTTTTAAATATTCCAATTAGCAATTGTTTTACTTGATCAGATTCTACTGTCACATTATATTAAATTGATTCTGAATTATGACGATGGCTTCCATTTGTATAACCAATGGAGTATCAGAAATGGAAGATCAAATTCCTGATGTAAAGTGGAATTAAGTTGAAGTAAAAGTTAACCCTGCTAATTATGCCACAAGATGATTGCAACATAGTGAGTTAATTGAATGTGATCAACAGTTTCATAAGCCAGGTTGAACACAAAACTATGGTGTTACATTTAGTGCATGAAGGCAGAAAGATCAGTTAGGATAATCCAGACATAATTAGGGAGAAAAGAAAAGTTATTGCATTGTAACTAATGTATTGTTAACTTCATCAAAACTGGTGGTGATTCATTATTTTCAAATTATTTATCTCGGTTGAAATTGTGGCACAGTCTCTTATTGCCTAAGATTTCAAGACAATTGTTTGAAAATCTCTCCTAAACATATAGGAGATTTAAATAGTGAAGAATTAAATGAAGCTATGAGTGGTATAATAAGGATTGTGGAGAATTCTGTATTTAATGAAGAAATGTTATGCTTACAATAAAGTTTTGAAATCACCACAGTCAAATACTTTTATTGAGTCCATTTTAGGATAAGAATCATTTATGTCACAGGATGTTTAAAGAATTTACATATACCATATTCCCCCAAACATTATATTTCTAAGCTTTTTATCAAGAAACTTATTTGCATGCAGTTCCTGCACTTCTACTTTCTTTAATTCAAACATGATTTTGGATTATTGCTGCTAGATCAGGGATTAAAAAACTAGTAAAACGATGTGTTATATGGAACTAATTTCATAAGTGCCAGAAAAGAAACTTGTCAAATATTTTTATTGAGTAAAAAAAGTAAACAATTTCAAGTATTTTTGAATTTAAAAAATGTGAAATAGTATTTCATTCCTCCAACTGCACCTCATTTTGGAAGTCTATGGGATTGCTCAGTCAAGTCCATGAAGTATCATTTTTGAAGAACAGGAGCAGCCTTGTTGACTTAAATAGAATTCATCCTCTTAATAATTCAGATATAAACTTGTTTGAATTCAAGATCTTTAATTCAACAATTAGACATTCCAAGTAATTTAGCTGTTTCTATTCCTGGCCAGTTTCTGATTTGTACTACACTAACAGCACTTCTAAAAGAAAATCATACACCAAGAAGAATCAAAATCTCTAGTGAATTTGCTAGAAAATCAGACAATTGATTATGCAGCAATTTTGGAAAAAATGGAGTCAATATTTATCACAATTATAATATATGGATGGAAAAGTTCACAGGAAAATTTATCAGTTCATGATTTGGTGTTAATCAGAAGGAAGAAAACATCCCTTCACTACAGTGAAAGTTAAGAAATATAACACTTGTTTCTCCCGGAATTGAAAATAAGAGTACAGTTGTGGATATTCTGACTTCATACAGTGTGAGAATAAAAGTTCTATTGCTAAGGTCTGCCTTTTACCAGTGAAGAATACTGATTTTGAGCTATGAACTATTTTGGAACTTTGACTTAATTATTAATTTCATTTTATATTGTTAATATAATATATTTATATCACTATACTGTTAAATTTATATCATTATATTGTTAATATTTTATGTAGTATTTAAAATATACAATTGTATTAAAGAATTGCAGTCTTTCAAGGGCCCCAGTATGTTTATATTTAATGTACAATTATCACATGTAAATATTCTAATTTTTAAAAATCTTATCATTTTCTTATTAATTCTCTTTATATTGTTGAGAATGTTCGTCTGCTTTTGTTTTGTAAGCGATAAATTTTCATATTCCTCTCTCTCTCATCATAACTAAATTTATTCAACATTTTACAATCTATACTATTTTGTTTTTGCACACATTATTCTATGCTTATCCAACATAATTAACTCTATTGGACTGATTTTTAAATTTTATATCTTCAAGTTTTACACAAAAAACATGTCAAGCAGGTTAACCACAGAGCAATAAAAGCAAACAAACTATTTTTCATAAGTAATAATACAGTTTTGCTTATTTGATAAAATTTTAAATAAAAACAATCAACCTATTTTTGGTAAAGTCAAAAAAATTACAAGTTTGTAACTGTAAACATGTTTCAAATGATTTAAACTATTAATTCTTTTTTTAAAAAAGATTCACATCATGACATGTTAAAATTATAGGGGAATGATTGGTAAAATTTGATAAATTAAAATTGTAATCAATCACATTTTTAAATTTAATTATACAATTGTTAAAATTTTCCTCAAAATGAAGTATTAAATAAAGTTAGTTTATGGTTGATTTGAATTATATGAGTGACATACTATTAATATGAATAAATAAAACTAAAATGAATAAGTTTTTTTGTGATATACCTCTGTAAGAGTCTTCAATCCCTTCTGTATTGGTTAGATCTCTGAAAAACTTCAATGATTAAACTATCACTAGTACAAAAAATAATAAAATTAATTTTCATAATAAAATACTTGCATGAAAAAGTACAAAAATAAAAAATTTCATTAGCTTTATAATTATTGATGTAGCTTAAGCTAAATAAATATGAATCACAATTTAAAAACTCATTTTAAATTGGGATTTATTTATTTAACTCAACTCACATTCTCACCTCAAAATTATTTTGATTATTAGAAATAAATTCAATTTAACAAAAAATGATTAATATTATTTCTACATTGTATATATAGTTATATAAAAAAAACTAAACTCAGTGCCACGACAGCTCCTTGGAGCCAAGGCCTACTGTTTTCAAGATTGAGAGCTCTGTAGTGTGAAGCATATGTCCGGGTTAAATGGTCAGCTTATGTGAAACCCTAGTGTTTTGTTAAAAGTATGCTTAGTACTCAGTTCAACGAAGGGATGAAAGACTGAGCCAACCTTGCCCAATTTGGACCTATTGCTGGGAGCCTAAAGCACTATCACTATGCCATCAGTTTCTCTATATTATATCACTACAAATTCTAATCAATAATATTTCTTTTTCTCATCCCTCACACAGACAAAAAGTAACAGTTTTGTCATTAATTAATTGTTTCATGTAAAATATAAATTTTTAAGACAATAGATTTGCTTAAAATGTTGTAGTATGTATCTTATTTAAAAAACCTTAACATTAAATAATAATAATAATTTGAATAAATATAAAAAAAAAAGAAATGAACTGGAAAAAAAAATTGTACCAATTTAAAGGATCAAATATAAAAGTAAAACAAGTCCCTAATTTTTAAATTACAACAAGGTATTAAAGATTAAAATCTATTACTCTCTTAAATTTAGAAACATGATCACATTTTAAGCAAAGGCAAGGAAAAAAAAATCTAGTTTACACACCTCACCATAAGATAATTTGGAAATTTTAATTAAAATGATTTTAAGTATTTTTTTAATTACAATTTTGAGCAATGAAACCAGAAGCTATCAATGGTTTCAGAACTGAGAACTTTCTTTGAAATAAAACATGTTTTTAGTTCTTAATACAGAAATCATTGGGAGCCTATAATGTCAAACATTATTTTTGAGTTTTTTTTTTTAAATTTGCAATTTTTTAAATATTTTAATGAAGTACCAATTATATTTGATTGGAATATAGGAAATTTATTAAAAAACTTTGTATGGTAAATCATAAATATATTCATAACAAAAATAATTACATGAATTTAATACATTTGTTCATCTTATAAATATTTCTGCAAAAAGTCAATAAAATTTGAAAAAGTTTAATATAAATGCAAATGTTTTAATTCAACAATTGGGATACTTTTCAAAATGCCAGTATACATTTTTCATTTACAGTAATTTAAATATTATATTCATTTCAAATAATTAAAATTAGAAATGAATGCATGTTATCAGATTCCTTTTATATTGGAGACTAAATATAAAATTACTTGATAAATTGTCAGAATATATTTTTAGGGTGGAAAAAGAAATTAAAAATAAAACCAAATATTCCAAAACAGATCATTCATTTTAAAATTGAATAAAGTTACATATTATACAATTTAAAACTGTTTTAGAGTTTTCACAAAAATTTGTGCTGAAAATATTATTTGAAGGAACATTTATTGCCTAAATATCAATGTTTATAGTAAATTTTTCCTTTAATAATTTCAAAAAACTCTACCCTAGGCTTCTAGCAAAGATTTTGAAGAATAAAACTAAAGAGGAAAACCATATAGTTATAAATTTTGTAAGTAATTGCACACACAAACTTAAAGCATTCTATTCAAATGCAAATTAGATAAAAGAATTTAAAAATAAAAAATAGCATTCATCAAGCATAAAATATTTTTTGTTAGGAAAAACAGAAGCTTTAAGTTTAATAGAAGTGGGTAAAATCAGTAAGGTACTAAATGTTTCAAAACTCACAGCATTATTTGCTGCTTTTGCACTTTAGGATCATATATATGCAAATTTGCTCCTTCTTCCAAAAGATGTTTACACACATAAATAGCAGGAGATTCTCTAAAAATAAAAATAAAAAAGTGTTAAAGGAACATTCCTAAATTTTTTTTTTTAAAGAAGTTTTTAATATTCGAACCTTGTATCACCAGTATTTTTCTTAAATGCAAATCCAAACACAGCAATATTTTTACCAGAAACTGTATTGAACATATTCTCAGTAATACGTCGAGCAAATCTTGTTCTAGTAAAATTATTCATTTCTATGACCTATAAAATAAGTTCATATTAATAACTAGTAAATTGAACAGCAAAAGGTATTTAAATTGCATAACATTCATATAAAAAATTAAATAAAAGTAAGAAAACTATTTCATATTTTAAAATAATGTATCATCAAAAATCAATTAAACAATTTACGAACTATTCAAAATTCCAATAAAACTTCCATTTTTCTTAACTATTCTCAAGACATTGTTGAATATCACATTCTTCTACAATCAGACATTTCCAGTTTACTTAAGAATATCAATTCAAGAAAATATAGCTTAAGTTGAAGGATTAGTGATAACTGCCTTAATAGATAACAAGATACTAGTTCCACATCTAGAAATACCATAATAACTCAACTTCAGATCATATATTTTAATGTTTTTACAAATAAGGTTGAATAAAAGTCTGCTCTTTTGATAGCTTGCTCCATTGACATTATCAAGTACAAAGTATTTTTTAAGAAATTCAATAAACAAAAATTTTTTGTTCATAAATATTTGAATTTGAATATCAACTAATTTGATTTTGATTAATTTACAATTCAAATTAGATATACCATTCTCAAATGAAAATTTGACATTATTGCTGAAATTTTTTCATGATCTATCTTACATGACTTTGATATCCTACAAAAATTGCAAGTTTTGTAACATTGCCTTAATTTTTTCTAATATATTTTTATTTGGAACAAAATTTAGAAAAATAATAAAAATTTCATATTTTTAGCAACAGTAAGAATTTAATAGTTTTTAATAATATATTTAAATTGAATACTTTAAAACCAAATAAGTAGTTTCTAATTACAATTTATTCTTTCATATTTTATTATAATGAAATAAAAATTGCAAACCTGATACCAAAATGCTGCAACTGCAGGTAAATTAAGGCATTCTGACAAATAGACAATATTTAAAACATCTTTTTGGAAACAACTGCCACCGAAACCTATAATGAAAAAAGAAATTATTAAAATAATTAGTCATTTGCTTAAAAATATTCATTTGTTTAACCTTCATAACATTTTCTATAAGACGTTTTTCTTCAGTCATAAATGAAATTTTGAAATTCTTTAATATTATAATGGAATATTACCAACTACATTAAATCACCATGTTAAGCACATATCTAATTTATTGTACACTTAAGCTTTAATGACAACAACTCTTCTAGATATAACTATTATTTTTTTTTTATTTTAATATGTTTTGGCCATTAAACAGTTCTTATTAAATATTACATGTAATAATTATTTTTAAAAATAGCACATACCTGGTATAAATACACTAATAATCAATATAAAAAAATTAAATAAATTTAATAAAATAAATTACATAATATGTATTGTAAGCCACTACCTGAACATTTCAAAGATTTGCCATTTTTATTTTAGTTCCAAATTTTTAAATTTATAACAAGCAAAAAATGCATTTAAATTAAAATTTACATACTTTTTTTTCATGAAAATAATTTAGGTATAATTTTAACAAGTTAATTTGATCTTCCATTAAAAAAATAATTTGTTTCAGTTTATTGATTTTTGTTGTATTTTGTTTCACCGTGAAATTCTAAAAGTTTCCTTAACAAGAAGTGTAACAAAATTCACAGAAAAAAGTAATTACGGATTGAACTTTGGTTCTAAGTTGATATTCCTAATTTGAATAATCTAAAAGCAGTGGAAGAATCATTAAAGAAAAAGCGAATAGTATCTAATTTTATTTACCTCTTATTTATAAACCTTAATTTTGAAGTTTCACAGAAAATCTTGTTTGATTAAATAACTTAATACATTTGCTTTTCATAGATGAGTCAGATTTTATTTTTGTACAAATGTGTAATATATATGTCAATTAAATTTTTCTATATTTGGTATTTTTTAAGAAGTCAACAGAATTAAGACTAAAATTAATTATACAATTACACTGTTTCCATTGAAATTAGAAAGTTTATACAAACAAGATATATGCTTATATAAAATGTAGAATTTTAGTTTTTCCTTGATCAACAGAACATAATTTTCTGAATACAAGAAATACCAATAAACCAATTCTTTAGAATTTAATGCTTCAACAGTATCTATTAACTATATAATTGTTAAAAACTTTATTTTTATTTCTCTATTTTTAATAATTATAAAAACATTTGGTATAATCATATTGAAGGAATACAAAATGAAATAATAAATACTGTACAATGTAATGATGAATAACAATAAAAAAGACTGTACTTAGGATGATAAACAACTCATACATCAGGAATAAGAATTAATGAAATCTGTTATTAATACTTACCCACACTTGCAGTGAGGAATTTAGGTCCTATTCGGCTATCTGTTCCAATTCCATGAGCAACTTCACTAATATCAGCTCCAGTAGCTTCACAGATTGCTGATATAGAATTAATGGCAGATATCCGCTGAGCTAAGAAAGCATTGGCAGCCTAAAAATAGATTGCAGATTTTTTACCAAATAATGTGATAAGTTAAACTAGAAATTTTATCAAATAATTAACATGAAAATAAAATTTTGCAATAGGAATGATTCCAAAAAGTACATAAAAAATTAGTATTAAATAGGCAAATATTATTATTACCAATTTTGTGAGCTCAGAAGACCATGTGTTCATGGTTAAAATTTTATTTCCAGGTATCCATCGTTTGTATATGCTACATAGTTTTTGAATTGCTTCCATTCCCTGTATTGTTTGATCTCCTCCAATTAAAATTCTATCTGGGAATAACAAATCATTTATAGCAGAGCCTTCTGCAAGGAATTCTGGATTTGAAAGAACCTGGAAATTAAAACTGTTTAAAATTCAATACCTTAAATATATTTTCAGATTACAAAATTTTATAGGATTTGTAGATTATAAAACTTTTTTGAAAACTTCTTTTCAATTATTTCCTTATTTCATAACAAGTTTTAATTAAATAAAAATTAAACATAAAATTTTTGCAATCATTTGTACACCATTGCATTTTTATTTAGTTATTTTTCAAATGCTTAAATTGCTAGTTTTA
This sequence comes from Latrodectus geometricus, assembly GCA_026290005.1. NCBI lineage: Eukaryota > Metazoa > Arthropoda > Arachnida > Araneae > Theridiidae > Latrodectus > Latrodectus geometricus. The sequence goes on along the minus strand of JAPDSC010099718.1, from coordinate 32,301 downwards.
TTCAATAACATGTAAAAAGACTTGCAATTTTTAGGTCACAAAGGTCGAAATTTTTCAAGTATTTTAAAATTAGTTTTATTAATTTGAAAAATAACAAATTATTTTCCACTCTACATAATTTCTTTTAAAGGTATACAATCAAAGAAAGGATTCTGCAGTTTTCAACATTTCATTAATTTCTCATTTAAACAAAGTTAAAAACAAAAAAATTACAATTTATAATAACCACACTCAAATAACAAATAAAAATTCAACAAAATAACATAAATAAATATTAAATTCTAAATTCTTTTGAAGAACAGTCACGCGCAATTTGGAACTGTTACTGTACAAGTCAGCTAACTGTTATCTCAGCTTATAACAATTTGAAAAGTGGATTGATACAAAACAACCTTTCAGGTTACTTTGCACTTATATGCTCGAACAAAACTGCTTACATTTCTTTCTCTGTTAAATGTTATCCAGTTTTGTTTAATTTTGGAAAAATAAAAATTTTTTTTCAAAAAATTAAGGTTTTATATTTAAAAATAAAGAGTGAAATATCTTCTAAACTTTTTTCCATGAAAATATAGAAACACTCTCAGAATAATAGTTTTTAATAAGCTAATGCTATCTAGTCTAGAAATACAAATGTAAGAAATAATTTCATTTGTATAATTGGCCATTTTACTATAGGAGTACTTCTTTTATTTGTTTTATGATTATGAATTACATGCAGTCAGTGTTTAAGAACTTTATATTTAATTCAATAAATGAAAAAGATCCAGTATTAATGGGGAAACTTATCATGAATTTATTTAAATTTCAAGTAGGAGAATTATAATTGTTTTTACATAATATTTTACAAACTTAATATAGAACTAATGTTCATTATTTTCTAAAGTTATCTAAATGTTTCCTTTATAATTAAAAATCTGAAAATGCAATGAATCGGGAAGTAAAATCATACAAAACTGTAGAGATTTTGTGTAATTTTCAATTTTCATGCCAAGTGCAACAGTTATCTCAACAACTTAAATTACAACAGTTTGTAAAATATCAGGTTTCCAAAGTCCCAAATTGTACTCAAACTCAAACAGTACAACATTTTCAATTTCAAATAATGAAAGTTTGAATATTTCATTATATTTACTTATTATAGAAATATCACAAAACTAATAACTGAAAACTAATTTCACAAAGATTATATATAACAAAATAAGTAAAAAAAACTCTAAAAATCAATTTATATTCACAGTCAACATGATGTACTTAATCAATTTTCTTTTCTTTTAATTAATCAAAAAAATGCAAGCACTTTAAACATCAGTTGTAATGCAATCTAATGGGAAGCAACTGGGAAATAAAGCTAAATCAATGATGTAAATAACATATATTTTTATGAAAACTGATTTTAATTAACTAGGCAATGGCACCTACTTTGAAAACACAATTTAGCACAGGAATATCAACCAGGCAATAAAGATAAATTAATAATGTAAATCAGTGGTCCACAACCTTTTTATCACCATAAACTGGTCAGCATTTGATAATTTTACCGCAGCTCGTTATGGGAGGGGGCATTGATTGTTTATATTTTAGATTAGTTTTATTTATTAATTTTAATTGTATTTAAACGTACTTTCAAAATAAAATACAGTTACATCAATAAGAATCTTGTATTTGTTTTTTTTTTTTTAATGAGATGGTTCTATCTGGGGGTAACCGGAAACAGTGACACCCAAAGTGTGTTGCTTAAAACCAGTCTTTTCTGTTGCTTTTTGATATTGCAGAAAACCATTTCACATGTAAAAGTTGTCAGAAATGGCAATAAGGATTTAAGTGCTGTGGTGGCAATCTTAGAGTATTCTGCCATGACTTTAATCCAGAACACTGGTAGATTTTTTGTCTTGAATGTAGTTTTAAGGCTGTCGTGATTTGCAATCTCCAGCAGTTGATCTTCTTCCACAAACATGCTAGATTTGCTTGATTTGTTGACAAATGGGTCGCATATCTATTTTTTATCAGTTCATGGATCTTTTGTGGTTGGGAAGTAAGTTTTCAATAAATGCACTTAATATTCTTGGATCATAAGTTACTTTATATTTTAATAATTAAATTATAAATTATGTTTGTATGACACAAAAAAAAAAAACAATTTTAATTTACAAAAATTTGTTATTTTTTGTATTACTGCAACTGACCTGAAATGATACACCTGGTTTTGTATTTGCTTTTAAAATACTGTTAATGCTTTCAGCTGCACGGACTGGAACTGTACTCTTTTCAACAACGATTTTACTGCTTTTAGATATTTCTGCTATTCTACGACCAGCAGCTTCAATATATCTTAAATCAGCAGCTCTTCCCTGAAATTATTAGACATGATATTAAAATATTAGATTAAGTTAATAAAATTTATATCCAAATTATATAAAAAAGTTAAGATTCATTATAAGTTCATAAGATTTCTAACAAATGTAATTAAGGAAATTAAGATTGTTACATAAAAAAATCACATTAGCATTTAAGAAACACTATTAAATATAATTTTTCAATTGATATAAAAATTTTTAATGAAGCATTCATAAATATTACATAAATTGTAATATTTATGAATTTTTCATTAAGACTGTCATTAAACATTTTTTTAAATTCAAATCTAAAGTTTGAAAATACATTATTTGATCAAGTTTAGTAAAAGAAAATGCTTTTCATCTTTATTGTACATGCTAAGTTATTAAGCACTAAAGATATTTTTAAATTACATTCTTTTAAAAAGTAATAAAATTTTTTTGTCAATAGTTAAGAAATTATTGTATTGTTGTAAAATTTACTTAGGGATTACAATATGTAATGAATTACCTAATTCTTTTTATTTTAGCATAAATATAAATAAGAAACATTTTAGCATATCAATGAGTGTTCATTTTAGCTTATAGCAAGATAAAATTTCTTACCAATGAAATACAAAATTTTAGTATTTAAAAGACATGATCAAATGATACATTTCCAGTATTAATAGTTTTAAATTGCAAATAAAATATTCAAATTATAATTAATCCTGAAATAAAATAAAAGTTGTATTAAAAATTATTTCTAGAAAATTATGACAATTTTAATAAAATACTAATAAATTTATTATTTTTTTTTTATATTAAAACTATGTAGTGATAACATAGTAAAGAAAAGCAAAGAAAAATGGTGCAATTGATTAAAATAAGTGAAGAGTCTCAAACTAAAAAATAAATATAAGTTGGAAGTTCTTTAGGGGGGGGGAATTAAATTCTTCAATTAAATTACCGGAAAAAGGTGAATTTCTAAAGGATGTAAAAGTATATTTAATTGCTTCCAGATTATAAGTTTATATTCCTTTTGATAAAAACATTCAGAATTATAACTCAAAAATATTTTTTTTGATGAAATAAAGTATGATCAATATAAAGATTTTTCATAATAAAAAGTAGACAAGGTTGGAATGATGGCAGTGTTGGTAACAAATAGGTGTTCATTATATAAATTATGCATCTGATTCAATTAATACAAAAAAGAATATTGATAAACATATATTTTGATAACACAAGTAACTATTGTATATTTTACAGAAACCAAAAACTCAAAATCTAATAAAAACTAATATGATTCCTTTTCATCTCATAAATGTAAAACAAGTTTTAATTTCAGCATAAAGATTTTTGGCTCAAACAAGAAAATATATTTTCAGAAAAGTTGGAATGATGGAATAAAGTGAAAATCGAAAAGTAAAATAATATATTAAAACATAAGACTTTTAGGAGAAGAGGGAAAACCAGTCGCACTTATAATAATGAAAATACCAATTTTATTCTTTTTAAAAACTACTTTGCTTTTTAGTAATCATAAAAAAAGAAACAGAATCTTAAATAGAAAAAACACTCTTAGTATTCTAGTAAGTAAAGATATTTTGAGAATTAAAAGTAAAACTGAAAGAAATAAGATTTGACACTACACAAATAAAATTAATAATGTATATCAGGAGTGGGGTATAGACAGGTATACACAGCCAAAGCTCAGTTATAACAACCCCAAATCAAGGGGAAAAAAAAAAAATCTTGAAAATTAAGAAGTCAGATTCAAAGATTTTTAAAACCTCTAAAGGCACATTACTTGGCATAATTAACAGAGAGAAATAGAATTTGGATGTTAAACTATTTAGAAACCAATCTTGTAATAGAATATTTAAGAAGCTTGAAGACGGATTATATAAATGGTTAAAAATAATGCAATTAAAAATATTCCTATAGAAAATATATATATCTATGAAATATATATTTACAAACACAATGCTTTAAAACAATAAATGCAATAAAACACAATGCTTTAGATTTTCATATATATCTATGAAATATATATTTATGAAAATCTAAAGCATTGTGTTTTGCTCTATACATGGACATTGAAATTACAATCAAAATGTCAAACAGATGTTTGCAGAAGTTTAAATTAAGATGTCTAAAAGCTTTGCAGGCAAAATAGTGCTGTTAACAAAGAAACAGTAGAGATATGGAAAGCAGGAAAACTATATACAATGAAAAATTATGTTCCAGAGAATATTTATTGCAGATGAGACTGGACTAATTTATAGGCTGCACCGGCCAATGTAATTTCAATGTGAGTGGTTAGCGTTCTTAACTCTTCTTTGCATGATTTTTTCTTTATTGGTGAAATAAATCAAGTTGATATAATTCATGCTCAAAATTAAAGGAAAAATGGTTAAAAAAATCTTAGTTTATATTTATAGTATAAATTTAGCAAAAAACAATATGCTAAAAATTTCCATCATCATCCAAAGTTAGATCATTAGCTTAGTACTAAATAGAAATAAAAGAGGAAAATAACAGAAACATGTGTTACAAACCTTTCTTCCACTCATTTTCAATTTTTTAGCAATAGAAACTCTAATATAATAAAAAAAATTATAAACGAAATCATACGTTTATTTCAACTAAAACAAACAGTGGAATGAGACAACTTTAAGCTTGTTTCACTGATAATGACACTTGTTTATTTTTGACAGCTATGTTTCTTTTTATGCAATGGATATTAAAAAGGTGTCCAAACATGATCAACTTAAAGTGAACTTGTTCTTTTATATAATTTTTGGGCATTATAGGTTATGATGGATCATTCCACCACTATGCAAAGAAGAATTTCTAAGAAATAGCCTATTTTTCATAACTTTAAAATGTAAGATGAGAAGGTGTGTAAGTGAGATCTCCATTGCCACATCTTCTAATAAGATGTCAAGTGGAGCAACATTGTCACAGAGCACTAAATGAGACATCACTTCGAAGTAAGGAAGGAAAAAGATGTTCTACTTTTTTTAAATCTAATTATTTATGCATTAGGTAAATAATTTTTCTGTTTGTTAGCTATTAATTAAATTATGCAATTTTAAATTAGTCTGTTTTAATTTCTGAATACCTATACCCTTTCATCACATGGAGGCACAGATTTCTAAGGCAATTTTTTTCAACAAAAATCTCCTGGACACAAACTTCTCTTAAATTAAGATGATCTACTACAACAAGTGCCAATGATTGACTTCAAAACGGGGAGCCAACTTTGAATTAACTTATATTATATATAGTTATAAAAATTAAAGTATGGCTAGCTCAAACCACTTTAAGAAAATTACTACCTCAAATCCCGAACAGTAACTCTAATAACATTAAACTTTTGCAAAAACTAATATTTGATAAAAATGAAAGATAAAAAAATAGAAATAATTTATGAAATATTTATGACTTTGATTCTGAGTATCCTATTGAAGAAATATAAGCAAAAAGCCTAACTTTATTGAGTGATAATTATTTTATTTTTACCTGTAATATACTTCACATTAAATTAGCATTTAATACTAAAAATAATGGAGAGTTGGTTTTTAAATATTTAAGAAATTTTGATTTGTTTTGAAATGACAAATATGATTTTGAAAGTGAAAAACTACTAGTAGAAACACTTAAGAATGCACTTAGAAATCTAGTGAGTTCAAGTTCTTCTCACAGAATCACCATATCAGTAGTTTTTGAAACAAAACATTAAATGCTGACAAACAAAAAGTTTCTTTTTTTTTTAGCTCAAGATGACACACAAAGGCAGCGCAAAAATCCCTTTTCTCCCCCACAGCAGGCATTGATACTTACTTTTTTTTTTTTTTACACAACAATAATTTTGAAACCAACACTAATAACAACCCAAATTTTGAACACTAATTTGAACATTTTAAAAGAAGTTATTGCTTAAATTTAATTGAAAGTTAACAATAAATAAATGCATAGCATGCTTCAAGAAAGTACTTTAAGAAAAAATGAATCCATTTTAAAATATTTTGTATGCATGTGCAAAATTGATTCTCAAGATACAATAGATGAAATCCCTTTAATTGAATATGTAACAAATAATAAACCTGAGAACTCAAGTAAAAAAAAAAATTGTTATATAATACTAGAAATATTTCAAAACTTAGATAAAAATTTAAAATAATTGTGTTTTAAATAAAGGTTTCCACTAAATTTTACTCCTTGAAAAATTTACAATTACGACATCAAGATTTAAATAAAGGTGATATTGGACTGACTTAAATTAATCAAAGTATGTCAAATAAATCTTCAATGATTTGTTTTAATTGTGGGGAAAAAAATCTTTAGTTCATACATAAAGAGAAAGGATTTAAATGCTTTCATTGTAATAATTTTGGGCATAAAGCCGAATACTCTTAACTACAGTAAAATTGCCCAAAAAGATTTTTCAGCATATTCGAACAGCTTATATTTCAATACAAATAAAGCCTATGCACATTCCAATTATGATTGGTTGGGTTTTATGGTGCAAGGTCCAAAAATGGACATGCGACACCCACTTTCCAACTATATTACGCAACATCAAAATAAATTAATTATTAAACACAGTATGTGTGTGAACTTTCCATAACATTTTCAATACATAAACAAATTAGTTCCCTCTTAATTCTTTCCCTTTTGTTTTCACTGAAAAATGCAATAATACAATTAGATATTTTACAGACTTAATTCAAATAAAGGACTCCACATTCTAAATATTCATGCAATTCCAGATTGTATTTCTGTAAATACAATTATTGGAACAGATTGCAGCAACAAAGGTGAATTTCACACAGTTAAAAATAGTGTATGCATTTGATTAACAATAATCAAAACATTCTTGTTAATATAATAAACATTTATGTTGACATGGATACAACCAAAGCACATGAATTAGCATACATTAATAAAAACACACATAATTTACAGCAGCAAAACAATCAAAAACTAAATTTTTTTTCTCTATTCACTGTACATAGTGCCATAATATGACTATAAACTCTTAAACATCCAACTTGGGAAATACAAAGACTAAATATACCTACTCAAATACTAATAGTTAAATTATTCTTGTTAGCTATGTGTAGTTAGGTCATGTTATCATAAGCTCAATGATAAAAAAATTATGGATTTTAAATATACCTGACCAAGAACCAGGAAGCCAAAGAAAGTGGAATCAGTTATAGCTACCAGAAAGCAAATTTGAGATTCAATAAATAATCATTTGGAGTCAGTATTTGCACTTTTTAAAGTCTTTAAGAGTTAATCATGCTGTTGCATAACTTGCATTCAACATTTGTTCAAAAGTTTTCACAAGCTATTCAAAAGATTATCCCCAATACTGTACATAATATAGTTTCTTTTAGAATTCCTATCAAGCCTTGAAGCACAAAATAATTCACTTGTAATAACACACAATTAGCATGCATAAATATTTGTTATTTCAACAGACACTCATTTGGGAATTACTCCAAAGGAACATATTTTGAGCAGTTGCTCCACTTTCCTGCACAAACACATTTCAGCAAACTTCACATTAAATGCTTAATGTTAGTAATATAACTATTAAATCCAGCAAACTACAAAAGTCTACCACAATTCAACAGAATTCAAGTACCCTCTTGAAACTTTTTCACATGCAAAGTCCTATAAAAAATTTACTTATTTAAGGCCTTTATATCTAACTTTTCATTTTTAATATATAATTTTAAAACACTTGGAATGTGTATAAGCTCAACGCACACATATATAATTCAAACAGATCAATTAGTTTGGTAAGATTACCAGAAAATCTTTAGAATGAAGTATTATTTTCAATATTTTTTGTATTTATAACTTGAAGTTGGCTATAGAAAAATAATAAGAACCCTTTAACCAGATGTTCATACACAGATCTATCATGCTAGCATTAAGTTTTTAATTTTTCCCTGGTTGTTTTAATACTTAACCCTTCGTGATGAGAAGTGCTAACAGCACTTATCGCTGAGACTGGCAGTTCCTTTTGCAAGTGTCTGTCCAGAGCCGGAGGCTTTTTTGCAGTTAAGCCTAAATTCATGAACTTACTGAAGTATCAATGCATTGTTTAATATATTCTAATGTCACTATCACTACTACTAGAATCTATTTCAGAATCAATATCTGAAATATTTTGCATCATTTCTGCTATTTCAGGCTCAGTTAAATATTTTTGACACTTTGACATTTAATGGTAAAAACAGAAAGGATTCACGTTTACAAGATCTAATTAAAATGTGGACTGCAAACTGAAATAACCAACGCTCTAGCAAAAATAAAACCTATTTACTATAAGCAAATACCATGTGTGAACTTAAAAAGCCGTCATACAGCATTCCATTTGGAAGCATTTATTTCCCTGAATGTTTATATAAATGAAAACCACGTGTATGTTTCACTCATTTAGGGTAGAAGGTCAAATTTACATGCATCTGAAATCATATGGTTATACAATGCCAACTTGTAACGAAAATTATAGTTTTTAAAATGTTCTAGGACACTGGCACAAATGTGTGACCGTCGGGGGTAAACGTGAAAAGGCTCTGTCATACCTGTGTGTCGGCAGAAAATGAGCATGCTTTTTGCTGGCATGTATATGCAATAGTAGGGGCAAAAAAGTTACCTGTATTGTTATTACAGCACCTAATTTTTTAGTGCACACTCAATTCATACAGTATATTTTTGTATTATTAAAATTTAACTTACTTATATATATTTCTATTCGCAATTTAAACAGATGTTGCTTCAAACTATTTTATCACCTACTGATCATTGATTTAGCAAGAAACTTTAAATTTAAACATTATAATATTTTCAATATTAAGGTTTCTAAATCTTATATTTTTTATTTATTATAAGTAATATATGAAGAAAACGAAAAAGCAAACCTTTCCAAAGCCAAAATTTTTTGTTGGGGTGTTGACAGAAATAAAAATAAGATCAGATTCTCTGATAGCAGTATCAACATCAGTAGTAAAAAATAAATTTCTTCCTCTGCATTCTTTAACAACATCATATAAACCTGGCTGAAAAAATGTATTCATAAGTTTAGTATGTAAGGAGAATAATACCTTAACTAGTACACTTTATATAAAAATCATAGAACACTTTTAAAAAAAGCATAATATAGATGAAAAAATATATGTCTCTTTAATGAATTAAATACTTCAATTATAAAGAAGCAAATTTCTCATTTTCCATTAAGGTATAATGACTGCTTTGTTTCTTAGAAATATTGGTGATTCTTATATTTCAAAAATGACATATTTTTAACTATTGGCAGAGTAATACAATATAATAACATAATAAAATAACAATAAGCAAAGCATAAACATTTTTTATTCATTACAGATAGTAAAAGTGTAATAATTAATATATAATATCACTTAAAGGTTGTATGCTATAATAGAAATCACAAATTTGTAGATATTTCATTTTCTTTTCTTTTTTTATAGATATTTATACCAAAACTAATTCTAATTTAACAAAGTAATATGTAAAGTTCAGAAATAATACTAAACACATATTATCAAATGCAATAAATTTTAAGAAAATACTATTACAAAATCAAAATAGATGTTTTTTAATCTTCCATGACAAGGATCCTACAACTGTGCTGGATAATCAATTTCAACAATTTTAAATGGGATATCATACATACATCATTTTATAATCCATACATACAAATAAAATATGTATTTTATATAAAATTTACTTTTTCTAACCAAGATCATAAGAAGACAAACAATCAAGTTCTATGAAGCCAAAAAATGTTTGTGAGTGATGTGACAAGTATTGAATTATAAAATGTACTAAATAATAGAATGATAGGTAACAGAATATTTGGTAAAATTGTGCTTTAGGTCCCCTACTTCGCCAACTTGTGAATTTGAAGCCTCTTTTCGCATATGCTCATTAACTACTCCTTTGTTTTAGCCTTTTCATTGGTCGCTAATTAAGTTTCACTTTGAAATAGCAGAAGAATTTTCGTCATGGCATCAACAATTTTGCAAACGTGCCAAGTAGGGAACCTAAAGCACATCTTTACTGAATATTTATTACATAATTTTTGCATAAATAATATAAGAAAACAATGATAGTTAAAAGAATACATTTTTCTTTAATAATTTGGCAAAATTCTAAGAGCCTGCTTGGAGATAAGATGGTTCAGTGGCGTCAGAATGTTTTCTTGTGTTTGTATGATCTAATTTGTGTTTTAAGAGGTAGCATGACTTAGTAGATGTACAAAATTTTTGGTGTGTGAGTAATCTTAAAGTATGATTAGCATGTTGTTTTCATTTGATTACAATTTAAGTTAGTGGAGAGATTGATTTTTCCTTTGTTTATATTTTAAAACTTGCTTTGATACTTAAATTTGAATATAAGTTTGAAATGAATTTTTTATTTTAAATTTATTAGTTGAAATTTATTTGAAAGTTTAAGTATATAAAATAAATTTATTTTCAAATTGTTTTATTATAAAATTTGAGTTTTGATAATTCTGTGTAACTAGTGACTGAAAAATATGGATGGTGATAAAATGATTTTTTTTAACCCTTCAGGTGATAATTAGATAAGTGCTTTTACTTTATTATTATTGAATTAAAATTGCTGTTGTATGTAATAATGTATATAATTTATTGAGTTTATGTAAAATAGAATTTTCATAAAAATTTATTTCATTAACATAATAGATTTAGTTTTACTGCTCATTTGTTTCCATGTTAGATTGTGCTACACTGAAGTTTTTAAATTGTGCGCCATTGCCTGGTTAGCCAAAATCCAAATTTTCATAAAATTTTTTTATTATTTATGTTATTGATTCAGTTTTATTATCCAGTTGCCTCCCATTGTAGACTGTGTGATATTTATGTTTGTTTTTTATTATGTAATCTTTGTGAAATTAATTACTAATTATTAATATTTAAATATTTCTGTAATAAAGAATTATAATAAAATTTTGATATTTAAAATAGAGTGACATTGCAATATTCTTAGTTCAAGTTTGAACATGGTTAGGGTTCAGAAAACCAAGTATTGTGTGAAAAGGCATAATTTAGATTGGCGAGATAATTGTGCAGTGTTTGATGCGAAAATTGAAAACTGTGCAGAATCCATACAGGCTTCTAGGATTTTAACAAACAACTCTTAAGTTCATCTTAAAAAAAAAAAAAAAAAATTATAATGAGAAATGATTGTAGTTTCTAACAAAGAGGGGAAAAAAAGCTTTTTAATTATTTGAATAATTTAAAATATATAATTTATTGCTAAAATCTATTTGAAAGAATTAAGAGATAATGACTACTTAATAATTCTCTTATTGCAGGAGTAACAAATTTTAACTATAGAATAAAAATTGTACTGCTTAATCTGACGGCATACTTATATCTTCCTGCAATAAAAATATTTAATAATTATTTACTTCAAACATTTTAAATCCCAGTGAAATCTGTCAGTGCCTGAACAAATTTTCATGGCGTCTGTAGAGTAAAATGGTATATATTTATAAAATTGGACTTAATATTTTTATTATTTATCAGTATAAATTAATATAATTGAAGGTAAAAATAACATTTATTAAACCCTCTTTTAAAAATATTTCTAAGAATTAAATTAGCAAAGAATACAATTATATATTAAATCCTAAATTACACTATTTTATCTATTATAAGATTATATAAATATGCAAAAATACATATTTGTAGTAATAGTTTATACCTCATAAACTGGTAACTCTTCCGAATTCCAAGCTTTTATTCTAGCTTCATTTTTATCTGTAACAACTACTTTTATATCTGGACACTTTAAAGCAATGACACTACAAGTTGGACCACCAACATAACCTGCTCCAATGCAACAAATCTGTTTAACCATTGTCTAGATATAAATATGATTCAGATTAAAAATGAATATTTATTTCATAAAAGCTGGTAAAATGCTAACTGACTAGCAAAAACAAAACAAATAAATATAGACAAATAAAATAAATGCATCTAAGCAAGAACAAATAAATTTTTAAAAATTTACTTTTTAATTCTACAAAACAATAAATGAAGTATTACAAGTTATGTTAAAGAAACCTTTTTAACAATGCCAGAAGATTGCAGATATTTAACTGGTAAAAGTTTACCAAAGGATACAACAAAAAATCAAGGGGTATTCTTTGATTTCTGGTGATTTTTTATAAGCCAAGATAGGTACGAAAATGTGAATAACAAAATGGCAAATCTAAAACTATATTAGTTATACCACTGAAAATACCAGCGTTGCTAAAAATTAAATTTTATGACCAAAATTTTTCACCAAACTAAGGGTATCCTGTCTGATTATAAATAATTTTAATACATTTTTCTTGAGTCAAATAAATTATTTACAGTTTTGCATCATGTGATTGTTTCATAAAGGAAGAATAGCTCAAAATGAATAACTCCAATGTAGTGCCTCGAGACATTTTATTTTAAATAGAGCAGTTAATCTTTTTAACATCATATTGTATACTTTATGACTTAAAATTGTTGGGAACAACTTTGATATACCCCCCAAAAATCAAGCGCCAAATCTGGCACTCCCTATGGTCTTTTTAGGGTTGCTGTTTCCTATTTCTGTGTTGCCTATTTCGATTTTTTCAGCTTTTAGGTTTTCGCTGTCGTCAAATTTAGTATTTTCTTGTACTTTGTACCATTTTTTTAGTTTTTTTTTTTTAAATTTTTTTTGTAATTAATTATTTGTATTTAGCAAAAATCTACATTGGCAAGAGAAAAAGGCGCAAAAAACAGGTATTTTGCTTGGTGAGAAAAAGAAGTCACCAAATTTCCGATTTGGGGTGGTATATCAAAGTAGTTCCAATTGTTGCAAGATATTTTAATATTTTATAATTATTTTTCGAAAAGATTTCTCATAGATAATTAACAATATTTACTTATCACAAGGCTGGAAAACCAGAAATCTTCCGAGAGCTCATTCGAAAAACGTGCATGAACAAGGCAGTAAGACAATGTACATCTGCTATTGTTTAACAGCAGTTGTTAATCAAGCCTAGAATTTTTTGCTCTTAAATGAGTGTTCTATTACAAAGCCACAAGAAGCAGACAATTAGTATTTTATGAGAATTATCACAAAACATTAATGAATTTTTTTCAAATTATTTTGCACTACATATTGCAATATAAAATCCCTTGTCATTAAGACAAGTTTTATTGCAACAATGAAAGAAAAATACCCTTATTCTTATACTTCAGTACATTCTTTTTAGTTAGAGTACATGAAAGCCAGATATTTAAGTTACAAATTTACACAAGTTCCCCCCTCCCTAAAAATAGTGAGATACAGGTGAAATTGTCACCAATTAACTTCTCTCAATTTAATTTTTTCTTAAGTTTTTTTTCTTCCAAAAAAGCAGCTATAATACTCTAATTACAATACTATAGTTAATGTCAGAAAAAGATTTCCTGGTTAATCAGATCTAAAATAAACATTTCAAAATCTACCAACATTTTTTTCAGTCAATAGAGTTAAAACAGAAAAGCAAAATTAAATCTTGGCCAATTAATTCCAATGTATATTTGCAAACTTATTAAAACATTCATTATTCATTTCTGAAAATTTTTCATAGTCAAAAACTAAATTTCTTTAATATTCAATCTAAAAAAACAAAGACATTTATCTTTGAAGCACAAACACAATTGTCGAACAAATAGACTTTTCTTATTTATACCTTTGAATATTTATAAAAATCAGGTACAAACTTTGGAATAAACTGATAAAACACAAGTTTCTGCAACTAACCCACACATTCTCTATAAATAATTTCTACTCATTTTCTTTTCTTTTTTTTTCTACACAAAAATTGTGATTTAACCATTTCTTAAAGATGGTTTCAAGGTTCTACAAATTCTTTTGCCAGAGATAAGAGCAGAAAGTGAACAGTTTATTGGGAGAGATTATAGCTCTACCTACTCTATCATGGTAATTCAACTTATCTCAGCTTTGACAGTCATTTTAATGACATATTTGGCACATTAACATTTGAGCTAAAATCAATCTGCACACGGTTAAGAAATTCATGAGAAACTTTTTTTTACAATTTTATTTTACATGGATAAATATTGATAAGAAATCTAATAAACACCTAGAATATTTTTTTATCTAAATTTTAATTTTTTACTTTTAGGTATAGGAAGTACATAAATGTTTTATTATCATCCCTGAAAGTTGTCTGAAAAGTTCAATCACAAGATTTGATACAGAAATTTTAAGTTTCACTGCCATTTAGACACCTTAAATTTCTTTCTGTCATTTGGTAAGATGCAATCATGTAAAAAATGCTTTGATACTGTTTTAATACACAATACGAATGATTTTGATTGTTTTTTTTCCGAAGTTTATTGATGCCAGTAAAAAACAGGGCATTCCAAGCTACAGTTTTATCAAATTTTGATGATATTGACGAGAAAGCATATCAATTTCATTCACAAATGTTTAAGAAGGCAAAACAGTATTTATTTATAAAAGAAAATTATTAAATTGATGGATAGAAAATAGGTAATTATTTGAGAAAATAAAAAGAAATACTCAAATTACATTTTCCAATAGATTGGCATATTTAAAAGAGGAAATTAACAGAAGTATTTCAGTGATTAAAATATGCATACATATATTGTAATAAATAAATTTAAATTTTATTTATTACAATAACAATAAAGTAAGCAGTCTGACATTAAATTGTACCAAATTCAAAAAGTACTCCTACACAAATGGCTATTTCCGCAAATCATTTTACATAAATTCTTTAGATTTTTAATATTTAAATGTATTAAGTTTTACACAATTTTTTTAAATTCTATAATTTTTAATTCTTGCTTGAATGCCTAATTATTTATAAATCTAAATAAATTAAAAACAGACGGACTGATTTACAAGAATTTTAAATTGACACGAAATATTAAGTAGATTTTAAATTTAAAGTAATTAATCAAACACAGATCAAAACTCAATATTCCCTGGATATATTTATCAAAAAAATGAATAGCGAAAATGCTTTGGCAAAAAATTTTAATATGGATGAAAGAACAATACCACAATCATAAATTCCAATTAAATAGCCAATAAGATAAAAAGAGAAACTAGACTTGAGTAAGGAATTTCCGAATTGCCGGATGCCGATGAAGCAAAATGTACGGTTAAGAATGTTACACTTTACAGTTAAAATTTTCAGATTTTACAAAATGAAAAAAACTTGCATAAATAGATAATTTTAACTTTTTTTCTTCCTTTTTCTTTAAAATTCATTTGTATTTCCATATTTTACGTTTTAGAGGAAAAATATTTTTCTTGGGGCTTAAATGAGACCAGAGGAGTTAGCACGTTGTGGACAGCCGAAAAACCTTTTTTTTTTTTTTTTTTTGAAAGACCTGCTTAATATGAGTCTAGTATGCCTGCTAGAGTATCCAACGTTATCGAGTAATTCAGGCAAAGCTGACTGGATTTTCTTATTTACTGAGAACTACTGGCCAGCCAAATTGCAACACTAAGAAAGACAAGAGATATCACCACAAAATTTATTTTGCAGATAACATATGTTGACCAACTATCAAATGATTAACTTTATAGACATCTGTGAAGTGTGGTTTTTGCGAAAATCAGGAGTCAGTGTAGCCGCAATTTATAGGAAATCGCCGCTGTTACGCACCTCGGCATTGATTCAAAGAGACTTTGGATGTGTTATTGGGCTACAGCAGACCAAGCAGCTTCCACATATTGCCAAAGTTGATCTGGTGTGGCAGCTGGGAATATAATCTGAGTCAATGATTGAGCGATTCTGGACCACATTATTTTTGTCAGTGAATGATCCGAGTGCAAGTCGGCCAGGGAAGCAATTCAATCTGGCAACTGACGGACAATGCGTACCTCGTAGGGTCGCGCATCATCCTGTTGAAATTGGGCTGTGGGCATGCCCTGAAGGTAAGGAAGCACAACTGGCTCCAACATCTCAAAGATGTAGCGATGGCTGTTTAAAGTACCGGCTATGCGTACTAGAGGAGTGCGAGAATAATATCCAATACAACCATGTACCATATACCCAATGCAGGAACAGTGTGGCATTACATAACGCTGCTATTCTACATCATTTCCCCACGGTGTTTCCAGACTCAAATACGACCATTGTGGTGTTGTAGACAGAATCGCGAATCCTATATTGAATGGATTTCTTATGATCGACCACGCATTGTTTTATATATTTCCATACCAAAAATATTACATTTATAAAGATCATTTTATATAAATTGTTCTCTTTTTGGCACATGTTATGGTAGTTAGCATGGGTACTTTGGTCAGAATTTTCCGGCAAAGATTATGAGTACAATTACTATATCGATTATATTGATAATGAGGTACAGAAATTTCCTCCTTCTTATATTCCAAATAATTGTTATAATTTCCTATTGTTTTTTGCATTTGTACACAGATATTTAAATGCATAAATTATTTATAATTTTTGAGTTAGTAAAAAAATTTTTTTAAAAAAATCTGGAAATTTATATATTGTAATTGTAAATGCTTTGATGCAAATGCAGTTAAATTTTAACTTCACAAATGTATCATCATATTGCTATTTTTCGCTTTCTCTAAAACTTCGTAATATAATATATTTTTTGGTGGAAGGACGTTTTACAATATTAATTATAAACGTTTTTACGCGAGTTCTTTAGAGAAACATTTAGATCGGTATGGATTTATTCATGGGAATAAAAAATTAAGTTTATAATTTAATGATATGTAGATTTTATTCCCCATATTATTGCTTACATGTTCACTTCTAGTATAAGAATTAATGAAATTGTTTTACTTCCATTGAACGTCATCAATACTGATTGTAAATATTAATAAATATTTGAAGCAATTTATAATGGATATTTTCATCATAGGATGTTTTAAGCTAAATAATATTAATTTGTTAAATTAAATGAGCTGATGAATTTACTGAAAATAGTTTCCTATTAAAAAACAGATATGCGAGTCAATCACAGATTTCCAGTGATTATTCTCTAAAAAATTCAAATAAGTACGAAAGAGTGGAAAATTTTCGTCTTTATAAACATAAAAATAACACCATGATGAAAAGATGATGAAAACTAATATGTTGAAAGATCTTTCCTCAGTTATGAAAATTTCTTTTGGGTAATTTATATTTTCTATTTTCCTTTATTTTTTTAGAATATTAATTAAAGTCTTTCTGGTATTGCCATAAGGATACTTTTAAAAGCATAAAAATTTCTTTACAATTTGCGTATTATTTATTGTATCCAGTTTAATTTAATAATTATTTTATGTTAATGAAATGATATTAATTATAAAAAAGGAATTCATATAATCTCCTTTTCCAATCATAATTAGAATTGGACCACTTTTGCAGTATGCATCTACGGTGATATGGTTGGAAAAAGTTTCTTTGTTAAAAGGCAGCATGTTTATACCAAGGTGTTATCTATGTGGTCTTGCTTATACCCGACTCAGCCAAAATCTGTCGTGTTGGAGCAGTTGGAGCTCAGAAAATAGATCGGTCTCTTAATGTTCTCAAAAAGAAATAATAAAGTTGGGAGTAACAGAAGGACAAAAGAGTTTTCTGATTAGTCTCTGTTTGTAATAACTTAGATCCACCCATGTTTGTAGTGATAATAACCTAGAAGAGGTCCCACTATAAATGATGTCATAAGTTGTAAATTTTGTAAAGTTGAAAAATGAAATAAACTTTGCGACACCTAAAATATGAAAAAATAAAACTAGTTTACCCTCAACTTCCTTGTAATATCAACAATGATGATTTCAAGTTGAATGTGGTACAAGACAAATATAAATAAATTGCTTGTTTTTCAAAAGCAAATCAGATTTTCTATCAATTTAAATGTCCTTACAAAGAAACATATCACCATTCTTACAAATAGTCATTTTCTTCTATTCTCTAGTTTGACATAATCTTCATCCTTTCAAGTTTATTTTTTTCATTAATTGTTCTGGTTTTTCCCTGCAGCAAATTTCCTTGATTTATGTTTACTATGAAAGGAACTTGAAATCCCAAATTCCCAATGAAATTTTACATCCATTGCTAATAAAACCTCTGAATGCTAAGGCTTATAAGTTTTCTTCTAAGTCCGCTACAACAATAACTAGTCATGGGTAACAAATAATTAGTTCTTACTTATTCTCCAAAAAAGCAAGGACTTTTGATTTATTTTTTCTCCTACTATCATTTCACATATCCATGATATTTGATGATGCAAACTCATTCATTAATTTATTGAATTAAAGCAACCAATCAAACAATATTTCTTCTAGTAAAAATTTAAGATATTATAATAGAAAAAAAATTGAGTTACTAATAATCACTTTAAATGGTGAAAAATAAATTTTCCATATCCTAAAATTATGAAATTATTAATTTATATTAATTTATTTTGTCAGAATATTAAATCTAGATAATCATTATCCTGAGCGTATAATCATATCAAAAAACTTTTCCAAAAGTAAAGTCAGGTTGGGCACCGTGTATACTTTATGTTTAAAATATAATTTGAAAGTTGTACATTTATTTTATTTGAATATGTTTTCTCGCTAAATGACGATGGTTAACGAAAATGACTATGTCAAAACTGTACAATATTATTTTGAAAAAGGAAATTATGCATTAGATTTTTTTAGTCGAATAATAAATGAAAACAGAGTGAAAATCTTTTAAAATATAGTCACATCTATAAATCTCTAATCTGTAATGAGGTATTACACTAATGGCCATTAAAATTGCTACACCCAGAAGGCGACATGCTACAGACGTGAAATTTATACGAAAGGAAGAAGGTGCTGTGATATGCAAATGATTAGCTTTTCAGCGCTTTCAGACAAAGCAGGTGCCAGTAGGGACACCTACATTGTGTTTAAATGAGGAAATTGTTCAGCCGGTTCCTCATACACAAATTGCAATTGAACGTTGTTGCTTTCACTTGCAGCCGAGAAGACAGGCATATTATCCGCATGGCCGTAATGGATCGTGCAACCTCGTCACGAGCCGTGAGTCAAGAAACGGGGTCGTTTGGAAGACAACAAGTGTCTGCAAGAACAGTTTGACGACGTTTGCAGCAGCATGAACTCTCAGCTCGGAGACCATGGCTACGGCTTCCCTTGACGCTGTGTCATAGACAAGAGCGCCTTCAATGGTGTGATCAACGACGAACCTGGGCGCACGAATGGCGAGTCGTCATCTTTTCAGATGAATCCAGGTTCTGTGTACAGCATCATGATGGTCGCATCCGTGTTTGGCGGCATCGTGGTGAAAGCACACTGGTAGCGTGCATTCGTCATCGTCATACTGGCCCATCACCTAGCATGATGGTATGGGGTGCCATTGGATACACGTCTCGGTCACCTCTTGTTCGCATTGACGGTGCTTTGAACAGTGCATGTTACATTTCTGGTGTGTTACGACCCGTGGCTCTACCCTTTATTCGAGCCCTGCGAAACCCTACGTTTCAGCAGGATAATGCCCGACTGCATGTTGCCGGTATTGTACGGACCTTCCTTGATACTGAACATATTCGGCTGTTGTCCTGGCCAGCAATTTCTCCAGCTCTTTCACCAATAGAAAACGTCTGGTCAATGGTTGCCGAGTGACTGGCTCGTCACCAAACGCCAGTGACTACGGTTGATGAACTGTGGCATCGTGTTGAAGCTGCATGGGCATCTGTACCTGTACATGCAATCCAATCTCTGTTTGACTCAATGGCCAGGCGTATAACTGCTGTTATTAATGCCAGAGGTGGTTGTTCTGGGTACTGATTTCTCAGGATATATCCAGGTAAATTTTTTGAAAATTTAATCACTTGTTATTTCTAGTATAATATATTTGTCCAATAAATATCATTTTGTTATCTGCATTTCTTCCTGGTATATCAATTTTAATGGCCAATAGTGTAATATTAATTTACTTGATTTTTTTCTTATTAACATTATTCAATATTTTTAAAGAAATTCGTTTCTAGATATGGCACGCAAAATTTGCATGTGATTTCTTTTCACATTTTTCTAGCGCTTCTTTTCACATATTTGTCTCTCTTTCCTTTTTTTTTTTTTTTTTTTTTTTTTTTTGTCATTGACCTGTAATGTGTTTCCTTCTAAAAGTATTCAGAAAAAGAGACTTCTTCACATATTTCTATTCATCTCTTGAATTATTCAATGAATTAATGACATATGTATCACTTTAATATTGATATAATATATCATTTTCATGTTAACTTTATGCTATCATTTTTAATGAAGAGAAAAGCTCCTTCAAGTATATTAATTATATTGATGCAATATATTTTTTATTTCTCAATATGTATTGCATTTAGTAAAATTGTTATAAAAATTATATATAAAAATTTAGCTTTTATTGCGAGTGGAAATAAATTAATTCATTACATAGTTTTGTTTTTCAATCTGCAATCACAAAATATAAATACATATTAGAATTTTTTGAGGAATTTAATTTTTTTTTTCTGATTGAACAGTATTTTTGTAACTGTGATAATTTTTACTGATATTAATTAAAAAAAACTACTATTCCTTAAGTAATGACATATGTACATCTAATTTTGTAATTTATAATTAAATTATAGATTACACATAATTTATAATTAATGTTGAAGTACTGAAATTCCTCTTTTCTCAATATGAAATTAACTCATGCAATAATAATGTACTAGTACTCATTCATGCATTAGAAATGTATAAATCACTGTTAATAGTTTCTTTGTAAAAAGTTTTTAACATAATTATAAAGGCTAGATAAATTCTTATACTTTAAATCAGAAATATTAATCCGATCTGTTTGCGCGTAGCATTCTGATTCAGAAATAGTTACGGAATAAAAAAATTTCTCGCAGGATCAGGTATATACCAAAAGTATTCTTGTCTCAGAGTTTACAATTATTGTAAAAAAGATAAAGTCAAAATATTTACTTGCGTCCCTGTATCAACTTTAAAATTTATGCCTTGATTACAAACATATATAGTTTTATACCATGATTTTTCATTTGTTTCTTCATTTTCTTCGGAATCAGTGTACAAGCAAAGAGTATTTTTATGGTCTTTATTTACCACTTCATCTATAATTTTATTTTTTGTTGGCTCTGTTTCTTATATTGGATTTGTACATAGAATCAAAAATATTCTTTTGCTTACAATTATTGCATAGTTTATTGTAAGAGGGAAATTCTCTTACGGCATGATGTCAACATTAATTTAATTTTTATATAAAGTATTTTTTTTAGCAATTTCTTAAATATCAGTAACAATTTCATAATGATAACGCACATTGTTACAAAGTTATAATAATAACAATTAAATAATACCCAAAAAGTTATCAGAAAAAGTTTGCGTACAGTTACAAATTACAAAGATATTTGGAAATTAACTTTCTTTTTTTAGCCTCCGTGAGCTTTTATGAAATGAAATATTGTTTTCATTTATCTTTTAGTACTTATTAATTTTATCTCCAGTGGTAATACAACAAAGAATGAAAATTATCTTTGGTTGTCATGATACATTAATACTTGCAAACAAGTAGACTTAAAATGGATTCAAAACGAAAAGAGATTGTTCAGGACTAAAGAAAAATCATCTTAAGACTAAGAAAAGAAGGTAAATCTCTTTCAGAAATTGGCAAAATAGTTAGAAGAACTCATTCTTCTATCCAAAGAGTGATCAATAATTACAAGTCATTGAAATCTGTTATTTCAAAGTCTTGTAGTGGCCGTCATCTAAGCTGACTTTACAAGAAATGAGATACATCCTGAAATACGTAAGCTTTAATCGAAAGATTACTGCATCTCAAATAGTAATTGATATTGGAAAAAGGTTTAAAAAATCTTTTCATGAAGATACAATACGAAAAATACTGAAAAAATCTGGATATCATGGCCATGTAGCTCGTAGACAGCAGATATTTCAACTGTAAATAAGCAAAGATGTTTAAATTTGCCTCTGAATATGTAAATAAACCTTCTGAGTTTTGGGAAAAGGTAATAAGGGAATTGAGAAAAGTAACCATCTGATTAAAGCAAGTTTTGCAATTAATGATTTGGGGGTGCATGACAGTAAATATAGCAAGTCAATAAACTTTTATAAACTCCACTATAGATGATATGGGACGGCTAAATATATTAAAGCAAAATTTGAAGCAGAGTGCACAAGATTTGAACCTTAGCGATGACTTTTGGTTTCAATAAGATAATGATCTAAAACGTACTGTCCACAACGTAAGGCTCTGGCTGTTGTATAATATCAAAAATTACTTGCATACTCCTCCAAAATCATTCTAGTTCACTCTATGTCTAAGCGATAGGATTCTTAGACATAAAGGTTTTCCATCCTGATATTAGCGTTTAATTGACAATCCCTAGAAGCTATTTTTTAAAGACTTTTGTTATCTGTACTCAAACTTTTTCTGACTGCTTTTTGTGTTATTTTTAGTTATTATTACTTTGAAACAATGTGTATTATCTTTCTGAAATTATTACTGATATATAAGGAATTATTAAAGAAATAGTTTATATAAAAATTGAACTAACGTTGACACTTTAATGAACTTTTATTATATCTAGAATGTTTACTATGGGTTTGTAAGCAAACTTTTTCTGGTAAGTGTATGTCAGTATTTACTTGTTTCTTGATGGATTTAAGCTGTTCTTTGCTAACTTCAAAAGCTTGAACAAATTCATTCCTTTTTCAAAGTTAATTAGGGTTTTCTCAGCAGTCGTTCCAGTAAAGAATCTCGAATCCATAAAACAATTCTATCTCGTATCAGTGATTCTTCATAATCAGCGAATTCACATGATGAAGCTAGAGTTTTCAATAGTGTCAAGTTTGTATCCAAACTTTGACTTTCTAGCTGCGAACAGAAAAAAAAAGTATGTTTCAAACACAACATTTTAACTTGGTATACAATAGTTCACAAAATTTATAAGGACGTCTTCATACTTCTCAGAAGAATGTTTTTCTTCCTGCTTAAAAGTATTAAATAATGCTACACTTTCATCACCTAAAAGATTGAGTAGAATAGCGCTTATAGTACCTTCAATCTGCTGTGTTAAGCTTAATAATTAAAAATTTTTCTTCTTTTCAGAAAGAAAAATTTTTTATGCAGCTTAAATAATTATAATTTATTGAATACAATATTTATATATCAATTATTTCACAAGATGTCTTGACCTTCAATTTCAATTAAAAAGAAAAAGTTTATTTAAAAAAAAAACTTAATTCTATTTAACTTAAAGAAACATAATAACTAAAATTTACTAATATACTGATATCATTATTTTACATATTAATCATCGTAAAATACGTAATATTAATTACGTATAATTATTTTAAGTAATATGATTATTTATCAGAATATTTTGAAACATGATATTGTAAATTTTTAACAAGATTAAATTTTATTAATAAATAAATGTCATTTTATTCATTGTTAGAAGCATACATTTTATGTTTAAAGGTCAGGAAAAAGTTTATTTAGATGGTAGAAATTTCAATAACTAGGTGTAGATAAACTGTTTCTCCTTTGGTGTGGTGCTAGAGTTATTAAAGGAGCTACAATTTTGGTCATTACTCCCGTCATTACTTAAAATTATGTGGTTGGCTTTGCGTTGAAATATTAGTCGGGACTCTAAACCGGCAGAAATAGCCAGCCTGAGGAGAAAACATAAAACATTACGAAATTTAATAATGTTAATCTCTCGAATTGCGTTTATTCTTCTATGACTACATAAGTTTCTTTGTTTAATATTTTAAATTGATATTTCAGTTAATTTTTCATCAAACTTTCCCCGCAAGAAATATTTAATATGATTGGGTGAGTTTTGCTTTAACTATGATGCCAGTTTGTTTAAAAATAGCCGCCTCATTTTATTCAATAAGAAAGTTACTTGAATTTTTAAATTTCAGATTGTTCTAGGGCTGTATCCCAGTGTACGGTACGCTATTTTTATACAATTAATATAATTATACAATATACAATTAATATAATTATACAATATACAATTAATATAATTATATAATATAAAATTATATTATTTCATAGAAATAATATAATTTTATACAATATTATAAACAATTAATTAATAATTGTATAGGGAACACTTCCGTAACTTGTTCTGCTCCGATTCTACGCCAAATTCCCTGCCAAATATAATGCCAACAGGGCGATAGCAATCTTGTTATGGTGCATTAGCACCATAACAAGATTACTGATTGATTATACGATGACGTCAAGCAAAGAGGAGGGGTTAATGACGTGTTGTTTAAAGTTAGGAGGAGTTACTGACGTCGTGATAAAGTGAGATGAATGTATTAAACATTAGTAATAGTTGTTTGCTAACACAATTGAAAAGTTTCATTACTAGATAACTTTCAATGAGTTATTAATAAATTATTGCCTCTCTCAAAAACTAAATTTTATTTGTTACTTCTAAAAAATAACTCTCTTTTACAATTTACATATTTGAATTAACCTCACTAATTGATTCATCTTTGAAAAAATCGTAACTCAATAATCTTATCGGAATTAATTCAAAAAATAAAAACAATGTAAATCCTTTTCTAGATAATATATTATTATGTTAGTATTAATAAAAAATAATATCACTCTTAACGAATAGATGTATTAGATTAGCAACACTGTCCACTTAATAGAAAAAAATTCAACCTAAAATTTGAAATACTTCTATTACTAAGTACTCAACACTTAATCAGATTTTTTTACTGTGATATTAATCTTTTCAACATTTCTTATTATTTTCTGACTCCAAAACATTCAAATTTATCTTACAAAACAATAATTAATTAATTAAATGTAAAATGTTTTATCTGCACAAACTTTTCTTATTCAACACAAATATATTAAACACATAAATATATAACAGAAACTTACAAATATAAAAAAGTCGTAAGCAAAATAATTAAATATCAATGAATTTAATAACAAAACATTAGTTGTTCCATTAATTGATATTGTTATTTGACTAAATAGTGATGCTCTTCTTAAAGAACGGAATACAAAGTTTCGTTGGAATTATATAGCGAAACACTGCGAATGCATCCCGTCTCGTGTTCTAATTCTGAAGAGGGGACAAAAAATGACCATTTTCATTTATTGCGATTTTTGTAGTATAAAAGCATACCCACACACAAAGTAAATTATTTAAAATCCTTTGATTCGCTAAATGCAGCGATTTAGGAATCAACAATGTGAGACTGCACTGTTTAGTATTATTAGGTGATGCGAATGAGAAAAATAAAGAGGTTTTTTTTTCGTTTCTGAACTCATTCATGGTCATATAAGCTTCATATTATATCTCTGCCTCAAATGCCAATTGCAAAATATTTTCTTAAATTTTTTGTTTTAATAATCTTATGTTTTAAAATCATTATGTTAATCTCAACTAAAGTTAGGTGTAGAAAAATTTCTTATGAATAGAAGGTACGTGGCCTTTTAGGGTAGGAACCTAACAAACACTAGGTCTAGGTCTAGCTATTGTTAGGTTTCTAGCCCAGAGGGCCATATCCCTTCTATTCCTAAGAAGTTATTTCAAAAACATAGATAGACAGTAGATTCATATTAAGATAAGTGTTCCCAATAAAATAAATTGTTCCTGCATGATGAATTATAGAATTCCAAACAAAATAAAAACAAAAGTTACAAGAGAGAAATAGTAAATTGAAAAAACAAGATACAATAAACACATAGAACTGTATAGTACTTATTTTATTTATTTATTTTAATTATTTATTATTTCGTAAATTATAAACAAACAAAGAATACACAAATATTTACAAACAAAAAAATATATTCAACTCAGTACCCCAATGAAGGGCAATGAGCAAGAAATTGAAACAAAAGAAAAAGTGTCAAAAAAAATAAATAAAAAATAATTATTTTTATTTTGAACTAAATTAGTTTGTTGTTGGGCTTAAACGCAGCACGGCCCTGGGTCTGTGGAAATTAATGATTTCATAAGGGCTATAGTTCTCAATAGATTGAATTTCTGCATTATTAATTTCATTAAGTTTTTCAAAAAATCTAAATGCTAGGAATCCTAACAAACACTAGATTCATCTCCAATACCGTGAGAAAATTTTAAAGCCCCATAATGAGGGTAGAAGCTGACCGGATGTACGGTCACCCCTGATTAAATGCTCGGCTTTTTCACAGGCAATCCCCAGCTCAATAGGTGATTAAGCATCCATCAATGTCTGGTCATTCCACTTTTCACATGGTCCTCCAATTTCTCTCACGACCTAGTGTCTCCACAGAAAAACCCCTCTTAATTTAAAATCCCCCTCCCGGTTCGGAGGAAGGGTTGGTTTTAATAAAGGAAAGTTCGTTTGGATAAATTGATTTTAAAATATCACTAAAATTTAAATTTTTGAAAAAAATAAAATCACCAAAATATATCTAAAAGCAAAAGGATATTGAATAATAAAATTTTTCAAAATAATGTAAAAATTAATTAGCAAGTGTTCTAGAAATATTTTAACCTTGTGGATTACCGCAGGTTTGAATAAAAATATTTTCACCGTTATAAATATAATTATAATACTGACCAAATTGTTCCAGTTATCAAAACTAATACCCAATAAGTCCCCGTAAACTTGATAATAAAAATACAGAACATTCAATTTGTTATTCAATTTGTTAATAGGATTATTTGTAAAAAGATCTTTGAAATCAAAAAAATTAATATTATAAATAAAATTATTTGACAGAAAATCCAAAGCCCGTCTATTATTATCAATTATCCAACTAGCTTTAGATTTAACAATGTGTTCCAGAATTATTTTACGAAATTTGGCAAAAATTGAACCTGGTTTATTCATATAGGAATTAGTGCCGCAAGTAATAAATCTAAATTTAATATGGAAACTTATGAAATTTATGTATAACTGTTACATAAAAAATTGTAATTTATAATTATTTATATTTGAAGCTTATAAAAAGTCAAATTTTTATTATTTATAATGTTGGCTGTGGAATTCAAAAGTTTGTAAGTGTTAGAGTTTAAAGTTTCTTTATCAATTAAATCTAAATAAATTTTTTTTACAAAAAATTTAAATTATTTACAATAAATTACAAAAAATTTAAATTATTTACAATAAATTACAAAAAATTTAATTAAATTATTATCAAAAATATAATTTTTAATTTTATAATGCAGTTTAGTCTTCCAAACTGTAAAAAATTCAACTGATGTTTCATAATTTGAAATTTTAAAGATAAAGGATTCAATATTTTGCAGAATAACTTTAAAAATTTTAGACAAATTTATTTGAAAAACTGGTCTCTATTTAGTACCTCTATTTAAAATTTCTTTGAATTTAAATAAATTATAAATGAAAGTGTGTTCAAATCCCACCTCCAGTTTGGCTGTCAAGTGGCCGTTGAGAATAGTATGAGGTGTGCAAGGGTATGTTTTCTCAGTCAATAAATGTATATCTTTCAAAGATATTTTTAATTTTTTCAACGCAGAAAAATAATTATGTCCGATTTCATTACATTAATTTGGAATGATTTCTTTCGAGTTAAAATATCTGTTTATTACATAATGTGAAATAACTAGTTAAAATTAATTATCAAAAAAATTTTTATGGGTACTTAAACATATAAAAAGGGGTTAAAACATTTTATACATTGATCTTTTAACTTTGGAAAAAAGAATTTTTCAACATAAAGTACTAATATGAAGGCAGCAAAATTATTTCCGAAACCGCTTAGATTACTAATTATGAAACCGCTCACATAAAAATTATTTCCGAAATTTATTAATATTGTGAATTACTTACACACATCCATTTTATTCAAAACGAAACTTTTTATAGCTTATAGATCAGGGGTGGCCAAGACGTTGACCGCGAAGACGTTTTAGTAGTCCACGCGACCACCCCGATAATCTCGGATATTAACAATTTAGTTTATGACTTATGACATAGAATCAAGGAATTATTTAAAATAAAAATTTACTACAGTCTACTCTTTAAAACCCAAAACAAACTGTGCAAAGATTTACGATTTAAAGACTTATGATTAAAGGTTTACGATTTAAAACCTCAGACAGACATGGTGAGAGCGATTAAAATATTCAAAAAAAAAAAAAAAAAACTATAGAAAGGTATGCATCCAATTAAGAAAACATGAATTGAGAAACTTCGAGAGTACATCCATAATCCAAACCGAGACTTCGAAGATTTCGCTTAATACTTACTTGTTTTGTTTTACGAATTTGAAAGAAGATTCGCTGACTTAATTAGGTTAAAAGAAATACTTAATTTTATGGTATTTCCCCATTTAATGAAAATGTCCACATTGATGGAGTATCTGAAAAAATAGGACATTTAATAGATATCACATGAATCACGGTCGAGGAAGGAATTATTAAATTAAGATGCGATATATTTCTTAAATGCAGAGCATATTTATCGATACTGATTTTTGGAAAATAATTTCTGAGGAAATGTTTCCAAATATTTACACATTGATTTTGTATTTGAAATCATACTTTGGATCGAGGTATCTTTGCGAATCTGCTTTTTCAACCATGAACAAAAAAACTAACATTGGTCGAATTTAACAGATCAACATTTAATTTCGTGTTTATGCATTGCAAAAAGCTCATACCAGCCACAATTTGATATACTTGTCGCAGATATACAGTGTCAAATTTCAACTAAACGAAGTGAATAGGATGGTCAGTTTTGGATTTATGAATACTTTGATTATTATACGCCAATAAATTTTATTTTGTAAATATTTATATAATTTTAAAAAAATTTTATTTATATTTATTGTAAATATTAATATAATTTTTAAAAATTTGTATTTATAAAATTTGTAATTATGTATTTTTTTAGAAAAAATACATAATTTACCATTTTTTCTTGTTACCGAAAATAAATATATATGTTAATTTTGTTCTACCATTGGTAGAGCTCCTTCGATTTTTTAAATGTGGAGAAGACCCCGGATCCCAGAAGTTTGGCCACCCCTGTTATAGATGTTTCCTATTTATTATAAAAATATTAATTTTAAAGATTTCTGAAGAAAATATTTCAATTTTTTAATTATATTCTGACATGTTTTCATTATATTATAGTTAAATTATGATTAAAATTCACATTTTTTTATTTATAAAACAATATATAAAATATTAAGAATGCATTGTTTTTTAAATAGAAGGAGTTAATCTCTAATAAGAAAATTAATACCTTGTCAAAAAATATTTCATTACATTAAAAGCTTTATAACACTTTAGAACAGACTCTTTAGAAATTGTATACATGAAAAATTAATGTTAATTCAAATTTTAATGAGGATGAAATAAAAATACGAGAAATCAAATCAAATTACATCGTGAAATTAGTTTTTGAAATCAAAAAGGGTAATTAGATATTAAAATTAGAAAAATGTAATATGATCAGAAAAATCAGTCTTAGAATGAAAGTTTATTTTTAGATCAATAAAACAGTCCAAATACGCAGTGTATTTGAAGAGTCTTTGAGCAGCTGGCAATTATGTGGTTATTATCAATGCGTGGTCAAAGTACTTTCGAAAGGATGCACTTTGACCGTAATAATTGAATGGCAGTACCATATTTTTTACTCCAGATGGTCTCTGGTTCGATTCCCTTCACTGTTGAACACGAACATGAATATTTTTGCATGCACGTCTTTCTTAGTTTCTTAGTCAATTAGGAATTTTTCTAGTTTTCTTCTAATTGAGGGATGAAATAAATTTCCACACTTGATATCTTCATATTTTGCAATGTCACTGTCTAATTGACAGGATAATGTACAGGGGAATGTGTTAACTTTTTATTCTAAAAGAGAAATACAATGAACTAAGCTTCATTCTATTAGAAATCTTCATGAACTTTTGTACAACATTGCACTCATTTATTATAATTATTATTTTTACATGTTTAAAGATTAATTTAGCTTAAAATGTACATAGGAGAATACTTCCAACCACAATGAAAATTTAAGCGAATATTTGACTGTACAGAAATTAAAAATTTCCGGCAAAATTATTTAAATTGTCTAAATAGCAAAATTTTCATTACATCAGAGATTACAAATGGAAATGATTAAAAGTTAAGAGATTGAAATATTTATGAGAAGTAGTTACTATATTTGGAGCAAAATAATTGCCTGAAAATAACTATAGAATATATATTCTTCTATATATAGAATCTATAAACTCTATTAATTTTCATTTTTCATGGGGAGGAGAACACCCTCCCCATAAATAATAAAATAATAATAATAATATTCACACAATTTTTTTTAAATTCAATTATTTAAATTATTTTTAATTCTATTTTATTATAATTTATTTCTTTATTTTCCAATAATGTAGAGAGAAGAATTCATACAAGAAGCCGTTAAAAATAATTAAAGATGATAAATTAAAATTATCATCTTTAGTTAATATGTTAATAGTATTGAAATAAAAAAAAACTTTATTTTATTACTAAAATTGGTTTTAATATATTTTTGAAAAATTAAAACAAAGAATTTTATGCCAGAATTTACTATGAAAATATGTATGGGTTAATTAATTATAATAAAATCTGTATTTTATGATACAAAATAAATCCATGTACAATTATAGTGTGATTATTCCTTTAATGCTAATGTATTCCCTCGTGTTATTACCCCATTTTAGAAAACATAAAAAAAGCTTGATATATATCACATATTTGTTATCCCACTGCAGTTTTGGTTTTTTTCTTCTTTACTTACATTATTAATATTTGAAGTAAAAAAAGTTATTACTTTTGGTGATCAGAATATATTTTAGTATACATTGTATATAATATACACCATGCTAAAAATTTTGAAAATTTAGATATCTATAATTTCCGTACAATTTCATGGGATTTCTATATTTTGTTTTTAACTAATAATTTTATTTAGTAAACATACATACATATTCTAAGTAATCTGAAAATAAAAACTAAAAATTTCTAATTAATTTATCAAACATTTCTGAGAAGTTCCATTGTTAAACTTTTTATCACAACTTCTTACGTTTTTGTTAAATTTTTTTAACATCTGACAGTTATAAATATTTTATTCTTAATCAATGTAAAATGTTTCTTATAAGATCACTGTTTAGATAATACTTTGAACTCAATTCAAATTTCATTAAAAAAAATTATAATAATGTGTACCTCAAATAGAGCTACAAACTATTATTATTATTTTTTTTTTTAACGAAATTTGACTTGCATTTAAAGTATTATCTAAGTAGTGATCTAATAATATTAATTTTGCGACGTTTAACAAAGTACAATTCATAATAAATTTGTAAGAAATTTTATTATAGTATCTGATTTTACTGAGAAAATAAAGTATATTTTATCTTAAACATTTAATATTTTTCAATTGTGTAGTACGTTAACATTGCGCTAGTTTAGATTAAAGTTACTGTCGTTCTGAAAAGATATTAAAGTTAAAATTAACTGAATGTCTGAAACTTAAATGATAGTTTTTAATAATAAATCTAGCTTGATTAATTTCAATTATTTAACAGCAGCTATAAAGCTGGAGTTTAATTTAAGATTCAGATATGTTTATTAATGTATCCATAATCTCCAGCAAAGAATTAAATCTTATTTAAACTGATTGGAAAAATGGAAAACTGTTCCACACAATAAAATAATATTCATAAAAGAGTATAAATTTCTGAAATAATTTAAATAATTTCTGATCCTCATATTTTAAAAGTAATTGCAAAAAATTAGTAATGCATAATGGTGGTAAGTTGCATCAATCTTTAAGCTATAAATATTTATAAAAAAACTAGAAATGGGAAAATAAATATAAATTTAATTATGCTTAA
>JAPDSC010099716.1:0-15587 GCA_026290005.1 Latrodectus geometricus | reverse complement strand
TACTTTATTTTAAAATTGGAAAGTTGAATTGTACAACAAAAAACCTTTAAATATGGCAATGGCTATAGATAATATATATATATATATATATATATATATAAGATTTGAAAAATAAATTTCAAATTTCTTTATAATTATTTTTGATTTTAAAACTTTGGATACATATTATTAAACTTTTAATGCATTTCATAACATTTTTTTCATAATTTTAATTTATTAGTACTCATGTTCGAAATCATTTAGATTATTTTAAAATTCTATGAAACTTGAAATATACGAAAAAATTTAAAATTGACAACAGTAGGATGGATATCGATTAATGCTTATATTCGCAAATTTTATTTTTCAAATAAAAACTATTGGCAACATCTAATAACAAAATTAAGATTACATGATTAAAAGCATATTATTAATGCATTGTAAAAATTCCATAATAATTCTGAAAGAAAATAAGCACATATGATACTTAAAAAATATTAATGCTTAATTTCTTTCTGATTGTATTAAACATATTTATTGATTTAATTTTAGTTCATAAATGTAACATATAAGCTGTACATTAATTAACCAAAGTGCTAAAAATGTTTTACTTTACAAAACTAAAAAAACCCGATATCAAAAGAAATGGAAAAAAATTTTTTTAAAAATTGTAAAACGTTAGTTTGAAAATTTTAAAAATTATTAACTATAATTTGTATAAAAAAATATCAGAACAATATAAAGAAAATAAGATGTAAATTTGCCTCAGAGAAGAATTAGAAAATCTTAATGGTAAAAAGAAAAAATTGAAATATAATAGAATTTATGTACATAAGAATACTTTCCTGAAAATACGAAGAAACATTCATACGTCAGCATAAGTTAGATGTATTTTACATTTTGCAGAATTTAAAAAAGAAATTATTTTAACTCATATTCTTTTTTAACCTTGATATTTCACTTCAAAATTTTGACG
Organism: Latrodectus geometricus; assembly: GCA_026290005.1. NCBI lineage: Eukaryota > Metazoa > Arthropoda > Arachnida > Araneae > Theridiidae > Latrodectus > Latrodectus geometricus. The sequence goes on along the minus strand of JAPDSC010099716.1, from coordinate 14,632 downwards.
AGGGTTTGTAGCTACTTAAAAGAGTAATTAAAGATGATACGAGGTCATTGTAAAGTTGCTTATACCGCAATGCAGTTTCTACTATTCTGCCTGCTTCAAGAGACGTTTAGTTCTTTCACCCTTCGTTAAAATTGTCATCTAGGTGGATTGAGAAATAACATACATTAGTCATCCGATCCCCCTTCTTTATATAATTTCATAATATAATACTTATAATTTTTTTATTAAACATTAATCATTTATTGTAGATTTTTCAAAAAAAATTTATTTTTGCAATTGCACCGAACATGTTTTCTGTTTTTCCAATATGTCACTGACCAGAAATTTATTGGAATGTGAATGAAAAGTTTCGACTTAAGTTTTTAATAATTTATTAACTAAAGAGAATTTTAAGCTTTACTAATTCTTTATTCAATTCGTTTTTAGAAGATCTATATGTAAGACTTATCATAGGCCAAGATTTCGAACGAAACTATGCAGACAGTAAATACCACTTATTTTTACCTGTCTAGACTGCAAAAGCGCTTGTCTTGCTAGTCTCATTTGAGTAACATTGCAGCCATCATTTTGAGCAAATCACCTTACTCATGTATTACTTTACATTCAGAATTTTTTTTTTTTAAAGCATCTCATCTATTTCTATTATATTCTATTCAATTTAGCATTTACTTCTCTTTTACATTAATTTTGCAATATTAATTCGACCTTTTCATTTAGTTTCATCTAGAAGTTTCAAGAGTTTTTTTAAAGCCTTCAAGAATTACTGACATACCGTATTCTTATGTATATAATCCGCAAAACCTTTTTTCGAGGAACAAAATAAATAGAAATAATATAAAAAAAAGTCATCGTATAATCCACACAAATCTTTTCGGTGAATAGTCAAAAATAGATACTGTGATAATGTGGATGTCACATAAAAGAATTCATAGTATGATAAAAATAATGCTTACATATAAAACGAGATTAAAAATATATTAAAAATAAAATATATTTCGTTAATATTTAAATGTAAGAAATGAATTATATTCAAACTGCGCATTGGATACATTTTTCTTCTGTACCGACATGCTTTGCTATCACTTCACATTTTTCTTTTATATTTGCCTTCCCTCTTAAAGCTTTTAATTTAAAATCTGCTGTGTAACTTAAGCGTTTTCACTTCCACCTGACGATATACGAATTTGAATAGTTTCAGAGCGAAACTGTTCACGTCAAGACAAAATACGAAATGTTAGCGAATTACAACAGTAATATCTTTCCGATTAAACGAATTCGTTCTTGAATAAAGTGTTCGTAGCTGAAATAAGTCAGCCGTGTCGTGGTGCCACCTGTTGTTATTCATTTTATGAAACATAAACGGCGTTTCTTTAAAAACTTTTCTGATGGAGACTTTTTTCCTTTTTAATCAAATAATACATGGTTACGTATAATAAGCACAACGAAATTCGAAACTTTTTTAATGCATAATTCGGGGATTGTATACAGGAAAATACGGTATATTATTTTTCACATTACAGACTTTTAGTAAAGACGAACATGAGATAGATTCACATAATATATCAATATGCTTTTCACTAAGAAATCAAATTCTTTTTAAATTTCCTACTTAAGAAAACATTTATTCATTGACAATCCTACCACAACTACTGCACTGTTATGTGAAAACATATGGAACAAATTTTACAAGATAGCCAAGAATTTAAAATAATAAAAAAAGCTTTTTTTATTTTTAACTCTAAATGAAAATGCTTTACTACACATAATAGAATACTCAACAGTATCTTTCTGTAATCGTGTTTAAAAGAATATTTTCAGTAGAGTATCCAGTAGTCTTAAATTTTACTTTTCCCTGATCTCAATGATATTAAATAATTGAATTTAATGACAACAAACCTTAAATGATTTTATATATACGAAATTTGCTCGAATATTTTTAAAATAAGCCCAATATTCCATTTGAAATTAAAAAATTTAAGTTTCAGATGTCACATACTTACAAGCATATTTTCCACTAAAATCAATCAGTAATAATTTTTAATGAAAGCAGATCGCTTAGCTTTCATTTTAATTAGCAGTTTTATTCCTTTTTATGATATCTTAATGACTAGAAGTTCATTGTGCATTTATTTTATCATCTCAATTGAAACCACTATTTCATCATCCCTCAAATAGTTTTCTGAAAATTTAGTAAGTTAAAGAGACTGGCACAGATACAAATATTTAGATTTCAATTTTTTAAATTGTTACTAAGAACTGAATTAAAACTTATTTACTAGTTCCATAAAAGAAACTCCTTGCTTTTGACTAGATTAAATACACATGGAATATTTGAAAAATCTACTTTTTTGTACTTCTACTTGTCCTTCTGCATAATTAAAAGGAAACAATACTATATGATTTTTCTTAAGTTTTAAGATCATCAACATTCGTTTATTTAAAACCTACAATTAAGAATTTTATTAAGTCAGAAGAGGCTTCTAATAGAGCATTACTCATTGGAACACCTGAAGGAAAATGTTATTTTTGTCCATGTTGCAGAAGATAATAAAGAATTAATATTCTGATATTTATACCGTAAAAATAGTATATATTTTTAATATCCTGAAATTACATAATAGATTTTTCCTTCAATTTACACTTTTCCTAATATAGCTAACTACCAACAATCTCCTTTATTTTCAAGATTTATGGGAACCCAATTTCATTAAATTTGTATTATATAAATCATTAAAGATATTTAAAATTGTAATAAAATTTAAAATTTTAGGTACGATGTACTCTCTTAGTACATATTTGATATTTTATTATATATAGAGATATAAGAATTTGTACGATTTGTTCATACAATGGAGTTTTTAAATGAATCGTAATAGCCTAGGATTGCCAAGTTAGTCAGAAAATGTAAAGCTATCTCCTAAGTTTCTTGCATGTGATTGGTTAGTGATCATAAGATGTTTTCTCAATACATATGAAAAGACTAAGATAGATAAAGTAATGAATATTGCCTAATAAATATATTTCTCAAAGAAAGGTTTCTATGGTTTTAATTTATATAAAGCAGATTTTTTTTTAATTTTAAAATCTATTTTCATCTACTTTTTATTTGATTTAATTCTTTCTAATTACTTATTTTCCATGACAAGCATTGAATAATCAATTTAAATTAATAAAGGATATATGAGTGTGTGTGTGTGCACGTGTGCGTGTTTTTAAAAGTATTCAAATGCTTATAAGTGTTGGATGTGCAGCCAATTGCTATCTGTTCCATTGGATCAGAAATCTTGATAATTATTGGAAAGTTAAACATTATTTTCAAATATTTGTTTTTACTATAGTATATATTTATTAGTGTCAAAATGTAAGATAGTTCATTTAATTTTAAACAAAAATGTGAATAGATATTTTGTCTACATTGGTATAAAATATACAAAAATTTATGTTGTTTCAAAGTTTGATATTGAGAGGTGTATGTATACTTAAGAATTTTTATTTAAAATTACAGAACTGAGGGTAGCTGATTATCAGAATATACAACTTAGTACACTTAAGGTAAAAAGTTGCATCAATAAATTACACAATGTAAAATAGCATTAACTCTAAATGAATGATCACTATGCAGTATAAACGATTTGAACATTTTAATTTTAAATAGCAGACACTCTACAAGAGTAATACCTTATCTAAAATAAATTACCTTATCTAATACTTTATCTAACATAAGACTTTTTTCTTTATTTCTTGATTTTTTTTAATTTAAAAAATAGGTTTCGATAAAATGAAAAGTTTTTAGTTAATTATAAGAACCTTGATATTTAAAATCCACAGTATTATTTATTATTCAATTTAAAGTTATAACACAAAATAGCCAAAACAAGATAATCAATCCAAGATTTAGAAAAGTCCATTTTTATTTAGCTTTTTCCACATCAACACCTGGATAAAATATCTACAAAAGTCTGATGTTTATATTTTTTCCAGTTTGTTTTGTTCTTCATATCTGCATAGCAGTAATCATTCTGTGCAACTGAAAAAGTAAAAAATATTTTTAATGATAAAAAATATTGTAATGCAATATATTGCAATTTTAATTATAAATAAAATTAAGCACAAAATTTCAGCTATTTAAAATACATAGTTGAATTTTGCACTAAAAACAATTTTAAAATAAACAACTTTGATAATTTTTTTTAAAAAAAAAATCATGTAGCTATCACTAAAAGTACACATTTACATAATTTTTTTACATTTACATATTTTAAAGTGGAGTCTGAACTACTATGAATATCCCATGCTCAATGTAGGAGAAATGAAAAGCATGAAGTGTGAAATTGAAGACCAGAGAGCTAATTATTCAGTTATTAGCTTGATACTTTAGGAGAATATTGCAGTTTTTATGATAATTTCAAAATTATTTTGTTTTTAAGCTTTGATTACCAAGCAAAATATTTTTGATATCACATTTTATAACTAAAATTATATATGATCTCATAATAGCTGAATTCAACTTACTGAGATTTCAGTCATCTTTCCTCTATTTAAGGGGGAAAAAATCATAATTGAAGTTACAAATAGAGTGATTAAACTAAACAGCCCTCATGTTCTGCTGAGTGAATAGACATTGGGCCTCTAATTTTGGCCAATTTGTGTAAGTCAATCAGTAATAATAAATTTATAATACTCTGCTCAAAACAATGAAAGGATATTGAAGTTTTGGGTTGACCTTATACCTGGAGAATTGTTAGGTTGATATATTATTGAGAGACATAGTAAGCTATATGATATAAAAATGACATGTTTGGCAGAAAAAAAAACGTGTTTTATTGAGCATTTGGATGCAAAGGGGGGGAAACACAATTTGTGCATATGAGAAAAATGAATAAATATTTCCTTAAAAAAAGTTTTTACAGAGGGTATGATTTCCCAGACGGGAAGGAACATTGAACAGCTTTGAGGCATCAATGAGGCTATTAATGAAGGGCTGGGTAATTCTGTCTCACTCCTTATGAAAAGAGCTCTTTCTAGTTCATGTGGTTTGAAAGGGTGTTAGGCATCCTGCAACTTGTCTTTTAGAATTTCCCAAACATGTTCCAGTGGATTTATGTCCAGATAACATGCTGGCCCTTCCATTCATATAATTCCTTCTTCCAAAATGAAATCATTCATCAAGTTAGCATAATGAAGCCTGTAATTGTCATCCATTAACATGAAGTTATCTCAAATTGCTGCAGCATAAGGTACTACAATAGGTCTGAGGATTTCATCCCTATACCAACATTTCAAAGCTCAATTTTGAATGATATACAGATCAGTGTGCCCATTTATGTAGATACCAGCATAAACCATCCCTTTCCACTGCAAAATCTGCCACTTTTGTTCACAAATGTAGGATTGTTTCTCATGACTCATTCCCTCCTAATGAAAATATGCCTGTTATCAGGATGAAGGAAAAAAACGGGAAAAAAAGAATATGATGTTATTCATTTCTCCTTCAGTTCACATGCTCTGCTGCCCACTCCATGCATTAGCAGAGGTACCTTGCTGTTAACATGACACACTATTAGTTGCTGAGCATATAGCCCTACAGCATGACGGTAGTTTTAGATAGTGTTGAAGCTGTTGCACAAGTAGCCAAGGGATGGGATGGTGTTGTTGAAGAACAGCATTCATATTTTAGTGTCTTTGAACGATATTTTCACCGAGCACTGCTGCATGACTATGACCTTGGCCTGATCTTCTGTCTGGATTTTCAATCTCCAAAAAATAATTCCTCATCCTGGAAATCCCACTTTATGAAACTCCAAATGGCTTCTACTTTAGATTCGATTAACTCTTCTAACTGGCCAACAACACTCCAAGCTTCTGATTTGGATGAAGAACTCCATTGAGAGGAAGAATGTACTAAATATAGATCATTTTTTTCTGCTTTGTCTAGCTTTTTTAAAAGCCAAATCTCATTCACTGTCATGCAGTATCATCTTCGATTTAAAGCTCAAAATTTGCATTTGTGCTTTTCTTCCATTTTATGCAAAAAATTCTTACACCAATATTTTATGAAAGACTTATATTATCCTTTAACTGCTTTGAGCAGTGTAGCTAATCTTAACATTTACTAATAATATATTTTGCTTGTTTAAAATTTATTACAAAAAAAATTACCATAATAAAAATAATTTCTGAAATTTGTAAATTTTTTACTCAAAATTTTTTAAATTAACAGAAAATTAAATAACAATAACAATTTCATGTGAAAAAAAAAAACAAAAATTGTAAAATTTTTTCTACTATATATAAAATTAAGATATTTTTTATTATAAAATTAAAAGAACGTTTAACGAATTCTAACCTCATCAAACTTATGTATCTGACGTATAAAATAATCTCCATATCGAATAGCCACTTTTGTGTCAGCAATATGAATCATATCCTGCAAAAAAAAAAAAAAGGAATTACATATAAAATCTATAAGTATGATTTAAAAAAAAAGAAAAGATGAAAAATAGTAAATATATTTATTATATTCATGAATGCTTTCAAAATGGGAAAAATTTTAAGATAGTAGTCTTAGTATTTTTAATTGAAAAATTGTTGAATTAGAAAAATTGTTTTTAAATACTTATCAATTATTATAAATCAATAATTTAAAATAACATTGATACTTTAAATCATACATAGAACACAAAAAAGAGACAACTCTTCTTACAATTATATTTCTGACTCTAAATTAAAAAATTAGATATTTTTAAAGTTTCCTCAAAAGAAATTTTTTTTTAATTACAAATATGTTACAGCTGTTCTTTGGAATTTTATCACTCAAAACATTTCTGAAACCATTATTGATACAATGAATTTAAATTCAAAAGCATTCCATGATTAACAATATTTTAAAAGGTGCGCAAATTAACTGCGAACTATTATTATTTAATTATACTATAGACTTTTCATAATTTTGTTAAAATTATGAAATTATAGTTTTAAACATATTTAAAAACTAAAATGATTAAAAAAATATGCACATATTTATATCAAAATAAGAAATACTATTAGGACTGAAATTTTTAACAAAAATTTTATTACTGCTTCCAATTAGTTCAGTTTAAAAATATTTTATACCATAATTGTTATTTTATCTAGACTGAAACCATCTACTATCTAAAGACTGAAATCATGTACAGATAGTAGTAAAATTTAATGAACATAAATCAACTATGAATGTAGCAAAGAAAAACTTTCTGTAACTATGAGGCAAATATTTCACAATGAATCAGTTAAATTCTAATCAGATATGCCTTTAAATTTTCAAAATTTAAAAGTTATAAGATGAATAAAGATAAAAAAGAAATCAGACTAAACAAATCATCCAATGTAAGTATGCAATAATATTTCTTTTAATGTTTTATTTCTATCTATGATCAAGTGAAATGAATTAAACATTTTTATAAGCATGAAAAAAATACAGAAAATTTCTCCATAGTTGATTTATTTAGTTACACAAAATTAATCGTAAATACATAAAAGATAAAATAATTTTTAACAACAATTATTTTAAATATATAAATTTTAAATGTATAAATATGTTCCGTAAAATAACATTTTGTCCTTCTTGAAGCAAATAATTTTGTAAGGTAAAAATGACATTTTTCATTAAAGTTTTCACATTAGAAAATTAATATAAATGAGTGTTTAATTGTACAGTTAGTGAATAATTAGTGTGTAACATTGTATATGATTCATTAAATATATAAAATCTTGTCTGAAGATTGTTATACTTGAATTAGATTTTCTAATTTTTTACATTTGAAGAAATAACTATTAGAATTATGAAAAATGTCTTTCAAAGACTTGAACCTTAAAAAATTATATAATTTTAATTCAGAAGAATTTGAACACTTTATACAAATGTGCACAAACTACTATTTGAGATTTTTTACGAGAAATAAATATTTTTCAAACTACTATGATCAAGAATGCAAAATTACACATGTATCAAAATAAAGACAAATTAATACTATTAACTACATCAATTTAATGCCCTTCTTATATGCAGTGCTAAAAATAAGAAGATACTAGACACACATAATTCAAATTAAAGAAATTTTTGTTGCTCTCAAGAACCATTTTAAGTCATACAAAATGCTGTAAGTACTAATATGCTAATTATCATGAATTCGGATAATTTTCAAATTAATTTTATTTATTTTTAATACCACATTTAATAATAAAAAATACCTTTATCAAGAATGATTAAATTACACTCATGTCTTAATTTTTCTTGAGAACATTATATAAGATACCATACATTTTCTGCAATTTCCTTAAATATTAAATATATTCAAAACAATCTAATAAAATAAAAATATACATTGAAATAAATACATATTTCTACATTACCTTATCAATAAAGAAATCAACTTCTGAACCAGACTGGAATTCTCCTTCTAAGCCACTAGTACCTTTAGTCCAAACCATATTCTTCATTTTATGCTAAAAGGAATGAAACTTTTTACCTTGACAGTTAATACCTTGTGAAATAACCTGATTCATTTAATTTTACATTTTCAGTAAATATTAAGAAAAAATAAAGACATTTGAATATTTACACTTTTTTTATTTCATATTAAATTAATAAAACAACAGAAGTATAATATTGACTGTAACATTAAGCACATAGTACTTTTTAATTTAGAAATAAAATTTAATTTTTCAAAATTATACTAAAATGTATTCATTGTATAAATGTACATTTCTCTCAGTTCAAGAATGCTGTTCTTCTCTGTATGAGGTTGGTACTTGCTTCTTGTGAAATACAAGCTATCACAAACCCTCTGCCATCAAATAAGCTTCAATGGAAATTAAGCTATTCTCATCATGGGGAAATGATGCATAGTGACATAGAATTTAAAACTCTTCAACAGATTTTTCTTTCTTTCACCAACTCAGTTTTCTGTAGTGAAATGCAATTCAATTTAAATAAAAATAATAATAAAAAAAAAAATACATATGTTGGAAATTCTCTTTATATGGAACAATCTCATATTCATAAATAAAGGTAAACAGTATTTGATACATAGTATTTTATATTTAACTTCTGCTTATATAAGAAATTTGTCATGTCATGGGGAAACAATTTGAAATAATAAATAACCATTTGACAGTTATCCCTCAAAATCCTCATACAGGCAATGAATAAAAATATCTGTGGTAAATGAAAAAACAAAAATTATACAAAAAAAAGTTAAGCGCCTGTGATTTCATACACAAATGCCATGTAGCCCCTTCTTGCATCGAGTACATATAAGATTGGAACACTTTATTCTGGTCTTTCTATTACTGCAAACCGTACACTGCATAAATTGCATCCAAGCAGTTTCTCCAAAGCGAATGTTTGACTCAAAGTTGGCATTCATTTTCTATATTTTTTAATGTCATCCATTAATTTTCAATTTGTCTAATAATGGTGGATGTGAATTGCAGTCAGGACATTTTTTTCAGTGGTGTTTGACAAGTAAAGAATATAGAAATTCAACACCATTGAATTTGCAAGTTCTTTGCTCGTCCAAGTATGCATACAACATTTTATCAGATTCATCTACTTCTCTCATATATTTATTGTAATCGTGAATCATGTTTGGTTTTTCTTTTTTGTTATGTTTACACTATTAGAGTTTGCATTGGAGGAAATTAGAATTACTGGATGTGGCTTTAATTTTTTTCTTCTTTGACAGAACACATCAAGGTATTTTGATTTGCAAAATATTTTGCCACTCCAAACGCAGCTTTCTTGGCTTCTTCAGGAATTTCTTTCAAGTTGCAACGAATTGTTCCTGTAAGGTATGTGTTTCTTTGTAAAAGTGATTTAGCTAAATGTAAACTGGCATAAAAATTATCTGTAAATAAATGAAATCCTTTATTTAAGTAATTCCCCACTGACAGCAACTTTTTAACTACCAAAAATCCAAGGCCATCTTTTTTTATAGATTCCCTGTCCTCCACATTTTTTGGCCCCTTTATAACAAACAAACAAAAAAAAAAAAAAAAAAAAAAAAAAAAACACCCCACCAAACAGTATTTTGTAATTGAGTCACATAGCATCCCAAAATTTATATCCCATTTATGATACCTTTTATTTGGAAGATATTACTTTGTTACTGAATGGCAATGTGTACCAACTAGAGAATAATAGGCAGTAGCTGATGCAGCACATATTACTGATGAAAAACTAGTATGCTTTACAAGCATATCAAATCTTGCATAAGGATTGTAATCTGGATGGCTTGGGGCAGCTAGTAATCTATTGTCCAAAAAATGGAAAAATTTTAGCAACAACAGAGAAACCTATCGATGGAACATTTTCCCAAATCTTGGAATTGTCCAGGAATCCTGTCTACAATAACAATACATCGTTATTCGTTTTGTTATTCCCATTTCTAGCAAGACTGCTATAAAAACTTTTACTTCTGAAATATTTGTTGATGTCCATTTCTTGGTTTGTGAATTAACCTAAAGAACATGTGATTCCATAAACAGGGGAGCGTATTTATTTGTCTCTTGAATGATGTTTTCCATAAGTAATGAGGTGAAAAATAAATTAGAACACTCTATAGGACTAGCATTTGATGGAGGAGGGCATCTTGGCCTGTTTAAAAAAATCATCTGTTGCCTTTGAAAATGTTTTTGTTGGTGGAATGGCGGTGAATGTTGGATCTTTCATTTCTGAAGAAGATGACAATGCACTTTCCACTCTTAATGTCTTTTTTCTATGAACAATAATGCTTTTGTCATCACTATTTCACCAATCATATGCACTGCTTTGTCCCCTGACATGAAATTTAACCTTGATTCAGTGTCCGAAATATAATCAGCACTCAACATCATTAGGTATTTTCAATATGTAAAAAACTTAAACAATTTTTTTTCTTTTTTGGAATGAAAACTAATTAAAAAAGCTATTTATGCTTTGAAAGACACTGTTTTGCTATGAAAACTCAAGATCAGCAAAATATTTGCTCACGTGCTGAGATACAGACTTGTACTAAAATGACAGCGCAATAGTGCTGTTCAGTGTGTTTGAAATCTGGAATAGCAATCAAACGGTTAAAGTGTTAACAACTGTGGATGTTCTAGCTTCTTAAGAATAAAATGAAAAAGTAAAAGGTAAGTTTATATGCTTTATACATCTAAATATTAAATATCAATTTTTTACTTAAAATGTTAAAACTTGTGTTAAGTTTTAACATTTTGAGTAAAAAATTAAATATTTTACTCATAAACTGTATAGTGAAATTAGAATCTCATTTTTCAGGGCTATATTAAAAGCTACAAAATTTTCATAACTTTTTGATCATTTCTTTTCAGTGTTGTAAGTTTAATGTAGTGTATAAATACTGAACACTTTCATTTTAATTAAAAAACTCACTTTAAAACACAATAGAAAATTCACAACAGATTGCTGGTCCTAAAAAGAAAAGAACAGATTAATAATACAATCAAACTATTTTGAAAATTCAGTTACATTTATTCATAATTTTTAATAAAGTTACAGATAATCTTACCATTTCCAAAAATGCTGCAAGTTTTGCAATGGGCATTGTGGTATAAAGCTTAAGATAACTGAAATCAATACATTTTCTCTTAGTTAATTCATAATAAACAAAAATATAATCTTAAAATTGAAAACAAGCCACTCACCTTCGAATCGTTGGTAACATTATTTGTTGCTTAATTTCATCCATGAAAACACGCAACTGAGCTACAAATGGTTCCTAATAGAAAAAATATTTTTCACAATTTCATATTTAAAATATTTGAGTAAAAATCACAAATGTATTCAACAATGATCAAATTTAAAAATAAATGAACATTTAAATACTCTTAAACTTTTTGTTACATGAAAATTTGATATACTTCAACAAGAATTTCAAACATATTTATAGGGTCACCAAAATTAGAATCATAAAGCATTTAAAATTTATAAATTCAATGTCAAGTCAAACTTTCAATTTTTTTGGAATAATTTAAATTAATCAATGTTTTGATTATACCATTAATTTTTTTCAGAAAATAGAAAATACAGTGCAATAAAATTTGTTTCCATATTTTAGTTTATTAAAAACAGCATCTAATTAATATTTCAATAAAATATAGTCATAGTCTTAATATAGTGAATTAGATAATTTAGATATTTAAAAGCTACAATGAATGATTAAATGCTAACAAAAGAAATTTCAACTTAAAAAGAAACCACAAGTATTTCTATTTTGTGTATTTTAAAATAGCACAACAATTAATAAATGTCACAAATAATTTTTTCTTTTTTTGTGATTTTGTTTGCAAAAACTGTAAACATTTTTGGAAACATTATAAAATTACTGACAATGATAACAAAGTTCATATTGTAAGTGGCACTACTATTACCACTAAAATAAAAATATATTAACTTAGTGGAAAATTTTCAATAAAGTGAAATTAACAATATAAATATAGTGTAGTGAAATGAAATAATTTAGAATGTTCAATAACAATTCCTCCAACTACCGAGTATTAAAATTTGACTTTTAATGCAGAAAATCGAATTTTTGACATCAGTTTGAGCATTACACCACTAAATGGACACTAATTTAAATAAATTCTGAAATATTATAAATATTCAAGCTTTTTTTATGACAGTCAAATTATGCTAATTTAGAGAATAAATAGTAAAATATATTAAGGAATACTTGAACAGGGAATATATAACATATTTTCATGTTTTTCATTTCAGATTTTGATATGTATTATAACTAAGTATAAATATGATAAATTATTATATCTGTTTTGATAAATCAGAAAAATATTTCAAAAAGGATTATGCATTTATAATCAATGCACAAATTGTATGAGAAATTAAGTAAATACATATTGGACATAATTAAAAAACTTTAGGGAAATATTTTAAGTTTCTTTAAAAAAAATAAATAACTTACTTTATGTGCACTCTGAGCATTCAATGGAGACACAGGACCAGCATTATTAGGTGAATTTAAGCTAGGTGGAACAGGAGACAAAAATTTTGGGCAGGCAAAAGTGAAACAGGCTTCAAATTCAGCTAATTCACTAAAAAAAAAAAGATATTATGAATTTTATTTTACATCTAAAGAAAAACAAATGATACAAAATAATTTATATTTCCTATTAATTTAATAAATAAAAAACTTAAATATTTTTTATAGCATAATTATGAAAACATAGATATCATATCGGTTTTCTTTTAAAATTTATTCTATTAATTATGCTTTTTTAAAAAGGACAATATTTTGCAGGAATAAACTTATTCCAAACTATAAATTTTTAACTAATTCTTAAGTATTTCTTTTATAAAGATATATGGAAAGGCAATAGAAGCCTTCATTTAAAAAATAATTCAACTTCAAACATCATCAAGTTTGACCCATATTAAAATAATCTGATAACTAACAATAACAAACAAAACAAAAAAAAAATCAAGTATTTGCCGCTGTAAGATCTAAGAAAATTAATTATTCTCAGCTGTTAATATTACATTTTGTATTACTAAAGTACCATTGTTTTTATTTACAAAGATATGTGACCAAAAGGACTTTTACTTTCTAGAGTCAGAATGTCTCTAAGAGGCATCATCTTATAAGTATCTTATAGATATTTAAAAAAAAAAATTACTATACAAAAGCTACAACTGTCAAAACAAAACTGAAAAAAAAAAAAAAAAATTCCAATGCATACTGGTAATCCTTCATGGCAGTTTTGTTTCATTTATTTGGAACTTTTTGCTCACATTTTGCACAAAGGTCTAATTTAATCGAGATTTATTGTTTAAAAGATGGCAATCCATGCCTAATGTGGGAAATAAATCCAGGCATTTTGAATGAATGATTAGCATTTAAGACAAATGCTAACCATTTAATTAATAGTTGTGCACAATTTATAGCAGAGTTACTATCAAAAGCTGTTAATATCACAGAATATTAAAATGATGCAATGAAATGCTTTACATGACAGATGCATCAAAACCTCTAAAATTGAATATAATAAGAATAGTTTAACATTGTCAGACAAATCATCATTTTACAATATTCCAGACTTATAGACATGCATCATAAAGCACAAAAATGAGAAAATATTTCATGATTTTATTTATATAATGCATGATTAAGAGTTTAAACAAAGAGAAATTGAATATTTCCCATTAATGAATAGGAAACTTTAAAATAATGACTTTTGATAGTCCAGAGTACATGCAAAGACAGCCTTCACTGCCTTATTGATATGCTAGTGACTTTTATTCAATTTTCAATGTTGCTTTATAATTTTTTTTTATTCAGTTTATTTCCTTTGATAAATTGAATTTATACTATTTATTATTTCCTTTTATGCTATTTTAGTTCTAAAATAACCATTTAGTACCTTTTTTCCTAATACTAAATTAAAAAGTAGAATTTAGCATGAAACAGTTCATAATATTTTTTCAACATTATCAATATATGTATTCATAATAATTAAGTAAACAACAAAACTAAAGAATTAGAACAGAAATTTATATGGGATAAAATTATTTTTTTTATTTCCAATGCCCAGCTATTTAGGATGTTCCACCTATATAACACTACAAGATATGGAA
>JAPDSC010099715.1:92196-104291 GCA_026290005.1 Latrodectus geometricus | reverse complement strand
ATAACAAGAAAAACCTGATAGTGCTTTGCCGCACTCAAACGGTTAATATTTGAGCCTAAATATAAAAAATCGCTAACTACTTCAAATTTATGATTGCCAGTCTCAAAAAACTTTAAATCACTGGATCTTTAGTAACTGGCATGTATTTAGTCTTGTCTTCATTAATAAGAAGATGGATTTTCTGCTAAATTTTTAAGGGAAAATAAACCTCTACGATAGCATTCACGATATGCACGATGATCACAGTATGATCAGCATAAACAAGAAGTTGTTTCTTTTTTCTTATCACAAATTTGATAAATATGGTACTGCTGCTGTTAATGCCTGAATTGCCATTTGATCAAGATTGTTCAATCACTAAAAAGCAACAAAATATCAAATTTCAATTTCTTTCAATACTTCAACAGTGCAAAATTACCCGAACATTTATAAAACATGTACATAAAAATTTCTATATTTCATATTAAGTAACTTGTCATAATTTTCAACAAAAAAAATTTAGCTTACATTTTATAAAATTAGAGCTTCCCATCCTAAGTTTAGCAATGTGTACTGAATATGATTGTACACTTGAAATGTTGTTCTCAGCCTAATTAGAATTTATCTTTATCAAACATGATTTATTTACATTTTATGAAAAACATAATAATTTCTATAATGACTAATAATGATGATCTTCCTGAAACATGTCTTAATTATATTTTAATAAAAATATGCTACAGTGAAATCACAATTCTCATTGTTCTCAAAAGTTCTTTTTCAAAATGATATTCAAAGTATTTTACAAATTACTAAGAAACACATTTAGTAAGAAATCTTACTAATATTTGAAGTTTTCCTATAATTAATGCTTAAATGTCATTCTATCCAATGAAATTAAAGGGAAACTAAAAATTCTAAAAGATATTTTTTAATTTCTAACCATGAACTTCCAATACTGGTTTACCCTTTTTTTCTATTTAATATTTTTATTATTTCCTTAAATCAATCTTTAATAGTTTTGTGGCTAAGAAATAATTTTTGAGTTTTCTTTTTCCCATGATTCTTTTTCAACACTATTAAAAGAAAAATCGATATAATAAAACTTCTAATTTATTCAAAGAATCTTTCTCTTTTCAATCGAAATAATAATTTAATCATTAGATAATACATTGATACAACATAGATAATTTTTAAAACATTAATTTTGTTACTTAAAAATCTGACTACATAAAAAAGATTAAGAATTTGTAACTTCTGAAACATCAAAACAAAACATTGCGAAATTAAATATTGGAATGTACAAGAATTGTATAATAATTTTTTGGAATTGACAGTATTTTTATTATTTAAACTTTAAAAAATGTGAAAATGTTTCACTTTCTGCAAAGAAAAATTTCTAGAACACTTTCATTCAGAACTATAAAAAACACTAAAATAATCTGTTTAACTTAGCATTATCGTTTTTATAATTAAAAAAAAAAATTGTTTCATTTTGGCATTGATTATTTTTATTGTTAAGGAAAAATTAACTTTGTTTCTCAAAAATTAAAAAAAAAAAAAAAAAAGCGTAAAAGCGATTCAAAAAATCAATTTACTAAATCTTTTGAATAGATGAGGGAATTTTCAGATTAATTTTAATAAAAAATAAAATTAGAATGTAATTTACTATTTATATAAAACTGAATGATTGGATTAAGAAACAATCACTCAATATTTCAATTATATACATCAATTTTATTTACTTTGAAATAAAAAAAAATGCTATGAAAAATGACAACCAGAAGACAATAAAAAAGCACAAAACTGAGTTCAGAATAAAATCAAATTAAACTATGCAACAATTTTCTGTGATAAACATTTTAAGACCAAGAAAGCTATTCAAAGATTTAAAATTAGATTAACACTCATATCAATCAATGAATCCATAGTCACAAAACATCCCATATAATAAAAAATGATTTGAAATAGGATAATGAAAGAATAATAAAATTAATAAATAACTCTGATGCAAGTTAATAGAAGAAACATGTTTTCAAATAATTAGAATATATAAAAAACATAAGTTGGCTTGCATATTAATCATAATCACATAACTTTTTATGTATGTGTTTAAATGCATTTTTAAGAAGCATTACAATAAATTTAAAGCAAAAATAAATTTTATTAATATACATGTAGAACATCGGCCTTGATTAAAAAAATTAACAAATAGCTCAGATAGAAAAGCAGTCTGACTATAAAAGGATGAATAAAGAGACAACTATAAGTATCCAAAAGACAGGGTTGGTTCGTTGGGTTTTATGGCGCAAGGTATATCCAACAGACAGAGTAGTAATGAAAGATTTCTTGCAAATGTTTTTGACTCAACACAAGCCTAGCATTGATTTCAAAAATGTTGATTTGGACTTGTGTAAGGCATTTTTTGCTTACAAATGTTAATTTGATTGGAACTTATAGTTTAGAATGGATTTTAAACCTCTATAAATTATCCATACCCAAGAAGGGGATCAAATGCAAGAATAGTTCAAATGAAAAAGCAAAGCAACTCTTTCAAGTGAATACATTAAAATTAATTAGATTCTTTAACATTTTGTAATCTTTTGCAAAAAAACTTTTGTTTTCATCTAACTTGGAAATTTTAACATATTCAACTTTATATTAGTATTTAATAAGTTAATAATAGTATTTAATAAATAAATTAATAAGTAACAGATTTACTCCTTTTAATCTCACTTTTGAGCTTAGTTTTAAAATATGTATATGCACCTTATTTTTTAATATAACTAAATACCCATAAATATCAACTTGCTTTCATTATCAAGACTAAATTTATTACAATCAGCTAAATATCAAAATTCAATTTTTATAAGGTTGAAATAAATTACATATAAATAATATATAAAATTTATCTACTAACTGATGAGAACATCGATGCACACAATCACGGAAAATCCAGTATTTGCTTTCTTAAAAATGAATGCAATCAAATAACTTAGTGGTATTGATGCCCAGCCATAAAGAATAAAGATGAGTAAACAAGTTCCTATGAAGCAAAAAGAATATTACTCACGATATATAACAAATCAATATCTTCATAATTCTTAAATATATTGTAATTAATGAATAAAGCTACTCACCTATGGCTTCACTATGATTACCAAAAAAGACATAATGACTGAAGATAGCATATGGAATGATGAGAATAAGGCATACAACAAAATAGATAATAAAGTCCCATATAAACATTGTAATCCAATACATGAATGATGACAATCCTGTCATAAGCTGTAGCAGCTTTGCTTTTGAAACTCGCTCATGAATGGGAAGGGAAACAAAACTTGCAGACAGAAAAGCTAAAGCTAGTGGTATGTAGACACTTGCTGCAATACGCTCTGGCATTTTAAGTTGGTCTGCATAAATATACTCAAAAGTTACTGGCAGTGGAGCATTTGTCAATGTAATTGTAGACATTTCATTGGTAATCTGTCGCAAAACAGCAGTATGCATCAAAACAAGAGAGATCGGGAGAGCATGATATGGTTCTCCATTAAACCAAGCTGTCAAATTCACTGTCCCATTTGCAAATTTATCTATACTCCCACCAACCAGAAAAGATTTTAAATATTTGGACATGTCATTTTTTCCATACTTCAATATATATTCTGTTGGATCCTCAATGTTCTCTGCATTTACATAATTTTCTGTTAATACATTAGAAAAAATATCAGATAATTTCTCTTTCTCTTGAATAGAATAAAATCCATCAGTAGATCCATAGATATTGTAAATATCTAATTTAAGAGGTTCATATGTGATTTTTGCTTCTCTTTGATTGTCTGTGATCAAGTATTGACAAAAGCATAATGTCAGGAATGGAATTACAACCTGAACAGGCAAAATACTCCAATGACGTTTAGCGTAATGAAAGCGTTTTAAAATAAGACCAACAAACTGATTTATAATGTCAGGTTTCTTTAGCTCATTGGACTCACCATAAACATCTGAAAAGATTTTTTCCAATTAATACAAATGAATATTTTCACAAAACAGAATATCACATACTCAAGTATTTATGCAACTGATTTAAAGTAAAATTACTGAAAAAAAAATCATAATACCAAATCAATCTATAAACAAAATAACTAAAAGAAACAAAAAGTGTCAGCATATAATAAATGCAATTTCTTTACTAGACAATAATTTAGATCATTGATATCATTAACAGCAAATTATAAAATGAAAAAAGATGAAGAAAAGTTCGCTTATAAAGAAAAAAAATTTGTGAAAAAAATAAACAAGTTAATCAAAGTAATGATTTACTACACTATAATTATGAAAAAAAAATTAAATTTTTAAAGATATGCATTTTCTATGCTATTAATCTAATATAAATTAAAATGTTTAGAATATAAGTAAATGTGTTTCAAAAGAATAATTAAATTAAAATTATTTATGTAAATATAATTTCATAAATATATTTGGGTTAGTAATTAAAATGATCTTTTTAATTTATAATGATTTTAAAATTAAATACATTTTTAGACTTGGCAGATTATCTCCAGAAGAACTGGATATATTTTAATGAAATTTTACTTGCACACATAGCTTGAACTGTTGATTTATTACAAAATAACCATTCAACAAATATAATAGCCCAGCATGGTTGTTCATAACGCTCATCAAAATCAGGAGGTATAAAACAGTATTTATTGAACCAAAAGCATTCATTAAGTATAATTATAAGGGAGTAAAGTCCTCCTTTAAATAAAAGTTCTAATCCAATGATTTCTATAAAAAAAAATTCTGATAACAAATGACATCCTTATTTTAGTGATGTTGTTTCCAATTCTTAGATAGTAACCAAATAGAAATGTGACTTGTAATCATCTTTATAACATCTCAAATATGTTTTTTAGGGTTTTAGACGAATTGTTGGCCAATTCATCCAGCAAATATAATCCACTTTCCAGAAAATAAACTACATAAGCCTGTGGCTTATGTAGTTTATTTTCTGGAAAGTGGCTCCATATGTGGCTCCACAAGTGGTTCCATCACAAGCTTTCCATATTAAAGGATTATATAAAATAAATAGCAATTACATCTACTGAAATGGAGAATATGCAGCAACAATATCTCAATAGAACCCACAGTGATATTTTTTTTCAAAGCATTAAAATAGCTTTCAGCAATCCAACAATTAGCTTTCTAAGACCACCAAAACTGTTGCCATTATCATCGATTCTCAAACAGTAGAGATCAAGCGATAGGTCCATGATTCAGTCAAATCAAGAACGAGTGCATCAAGAACGAGTGATTAGACTAAAGCTTAACAGTAAATGGCTCAAGAAATGAGCACAACACTGAGGTCAAAAGACTATTGCATTATTACTGATAGAAAATGAATATCTATAAGAAGCGGGTTTAGCAAATATTTGACAGAAATATTCTACAGCATTTAAGGTTGAATTAGATGTTCACCCATGCCAACAAAATTTTTCCCAGTTGGAGATTGTAGAAGTTAAAATTTTACATAAATAGAAATCAGCTTTAAGTTATTTATCTATTATCCTTTTGATAGTAAGATGTCTTTAAAGTTGCAAAGTATGGTGAAAATCCCTGCTGTTTTCCTCAAACAGCTTCAAGGGCTTCAACTCATGTTGTTTGTTACCAGGAATTTAGTGATTGAAAATTTAGCAGGTCTTTGATCATTTATAGCATTAATTCAAAAGTATTTCTTCCAGAACAAATTAAAAACAAAACTTATTAATTCCTCTTAGAAATATCATGAGCTGGCTCAGAACAAATACAAAAGTATATTAATTCAGCCTTCGATAACTAATCTGATAAATTATTATTCCCTCTTTCCTCAAGGGCACAACAGTCCTGTGTAAATCCCAGCCTTTTAAAGAATTTTCCTCCAGGTCTATTTTTGGTCATGGTCTTCCAATTGAACATTCTTAAAATGGTAACATTCCTTTCTAGGTAGCGAGTCCATCTAAGTTTGGGTAGGTCCCTAGCTCTTGTTCCAAAGAGTCAGGCCAAGAATATTTTTTGTGTTGAATATTCTTTGTCTGGATTCAATTACTTGAGATTTTGAAACAAGGTGTATTTTTTTACAGAGTGAAATTGTTAGCAAACTTATTATTAGAAACATCAAAATGAAGAATTGATATTTTTAAAAATGCGAAGTCTGATGAAAAGACCTGTTGTTTTCCTTAAACAGCTTCATTAAATTTTAACATTTTGTTCCGTTTTTTACTACAAAATATATAGTTGAAAAATTTAACATGTCTTTTTGATTTGTTTGTCACTCAATGATCACTTTTGATATACAAAGGCTAATTGGAAAAAAGCTACATTTTAAACTGGATTCTGAATAACCCCAGCCAACCAAGCCCAAGGTGGGACTCCCCACAAATTGTTGAACTGAAGGCAAGAGACCCTTTGGCTCCCAGGTTGGACCATTGTTGTTGCATCAATTTATAAGTGTTGCTTCCTGAAAAAATCAAAGACACCCCTTCTTATTAATTTCTTTTTAAAATATCATGAGAACAAACACAAAAATTTTGACTCAGTCTTTGATAACTAATCAGATAATTTATTAATTAGAAACATCAAAAATGCCAAGCATTCACATTAATGTGAGAACTATTGCAATGAATTTCCATAGTGCTCGATAGCATAAGTGAATGAGAATAAAAGTTTAAAAGGACTGCTGTTAAAACAGCAGTAGATTTACTGTCAGAAATAGTAGTGTAGTTTCACTGTCAGAACAAATATATATCCTGTTCAAACATAACTTCTGTCCAATCATGTTTTACAGTATACCAAAGAGACAAAGCCTTCTGCTTATAACACAGATGTTCACCAACTCAAGGTTAGAAACATTCTTAGTTATTATTGTATCAACAATTTCCACTACTGACAAATTTATTTCAGTCTTCTTATAAAGAAAACTTTATCCCGTATAAAGAAAATAATAATAAAAATTTTATTTGATACATACTTTTAACAAAATTATATAATTATATATATACATGATTTGCAAAAGCATGTCTCACAATCATACTACTTTTGAAAGACATACTCTTAAAAAAGTGACTTGTAACATTAGCATTAACATTTTCTCATGATAAAATCTTGAGTAATGTTTCCATTGATTTATATATATGATGAGGAGAAATTATAACTATTACTTCAAAACATATGAAAAAATTACAAGCAAAAATGGGAGTTGCCTTAATACAACCAACCGAAGTAGCTAAAGAAATCCATTTTGAGTTGCTCAGCAATTGAATTCCTGATCTAGACTACTAAATTACTTAATTGTAAATAGATAGAATAATTATAATAATAGTGAGCTCGGGGGTGATTTTCAAATACAAGATATATTAAACCAGTTGAACTCCATCCAGCTCTATCAGGCAAGAAACCATCTGCTACTGAGACTTTGCTCAAAAAAGTTATTTTATAATAAATTCTAAACCAAGCAAAAAGTTATTCACCATTATTGATAACAAGATTAGGTTTATAAGCATGTATCTTGTGAAGGCTTATATAAAGATGTTCTTAAATTAGTAGAGAAAACTTTAGATTACTATATCATTTAATAATAGATGAAGTATCTATATCATTTACATGAGTTTCAAAAATTCTATAATGTCATTGGAATTTTACACACTTCAAACTTTACATTCTCTCGCAATATACACAAAACTTTATCAATATTAATCAACATGCAAGTTTCTTTCATTACATATACATAAGGAAAATCATATATAAAATTCACCTTCCAACTCAAGCAATTCTTGTTGTATATCATTTTCATTCTTAAGCTTGTACTTCAAATCAGATATAGTGGATACACTAGAATATAATTTTAAAGTATGAAATGTAATTTTCTGCCATTTCTTTAAAAATAAGAAACATGTAAATAAAATATTAATGAAAACACACAGAAATAACAGAGCATTATATTAATAAATTTTCAAATATTTGAAAAATTCTTAGCTTTATTAATTTTTTACTTTTCTCTAGATAAACATTTTACCGATTTAATTCGTTGATTTTTTGCATTATATCAATATTACAAAATTTTACCAACTCTAAATCTAATAACATAAAATAAATGAAAATATATTTATAAATGCATAAAATATAAAAATATATGTGAGCTATTACATACAGATATGTTCTAATGCATTTATGTTCTCAGCAGGTATCTATAAAATATATATCTCCTTCCTATGAATTTGAGAGAATCATAATACGTATCTGTGCGTAATGGCTCACATATAAAAATATATGTGAGCCATTACACATAGATATGTACTAATGCATTTATGTTCTCAGCTCATGTTTATGTTAAAATATATATCTCCTTTCTATGAATTTGAGAGAATCAGCTTTTATTCTCTCCTTGCAATTTTAAAAGTGCAAGAAAACAAAGAAACTGAAAGAAAGGAAAAAGAGTAGATCATCCTTTGCAGCAATGGAAAGAACATAAAAATTGTGAATCCAGTGAATCACTGTGGAATCAATTTAATATCTTATGGAAACATCAAAATAATAATTTTTTGTAAATCTTTTTTTTTTTTTTTTTTCCCTTAATTATGTAAACTGCAGATCTCCACGTTTGTTGACGGTTATATACATTGGAAGAATGTTCCTCAATTTTTTTTTACCTGTTATGATAAATTTTACTCAATTTTTCAAGTCTTCAATAATTTTGTCTCACAGAATTGGGACAAAAATTGAATAGAAAATAGAACAGATATTATATTGACAATCAATAATTTTTAAAAATATAGAAATTTTAGCTAGAGCAGTCAATATTGATTCGGCATTTTACTTGGAGAATAAGAATCAAATATAAGCCAAATGAGCTAAAAAAGATGAAGATTTATATTGCCAAAAAGTAATAATCAAGATGAGAAGACCACAATGGCTTGATTGATAAGAGCATCATTCACATTATTGGAAAATAATGAGTTCGAATCTTGACTTAACCAAAGATGTGTTGAGTTCACTAAAATCAGATGAGGTATGTTAAATAGGTAGCGGTTGCAATGTCGTCCAAGTGAAATCGTATTTCTGAGGTGGTAGTTCAAGTATTAGGAGTCGTCTGATTTGTCCCTGCTTTTTAATTATTTGGATTTTCAAGTGGCTGCTTCCAAATAACAAGCAGACTCTGGGATAGGTACATAGAATTTATTTACTTTGAATTATTATTTATTCTGAAAGCTTGATAGGATATTATAATTATTCTAAGTAGGTACTATAAACAATGTGAACCACATTGATTACTACTCTCTTTTTAGTCCATTCTCCTCCCTTCTCACGGCTACTCTGTTCTCCTAAGGTCATAAAAATGTGAGTAGTTTGATTAGTTTGATCTATAGTCATATTTTGGACATAAGGACTAATTATTCTATAATTTACAATTATAAGGTCTTTCTAAGTCCCTGCAAACATTCCAAGCCTATAATAGAAATTAAACCTATGATTTATTGAAAGGAAGGACAGAGCACTAACCGTTCAGTTGATAGCTGATATATATACATAGATATATACACAATTTTATATTTGATAGGAATTTACATGGTATATAAAAAAATAGATGTACGAAACAAAGATTTTTGTAAACAGGAGGACTTTAAAATATTGTATTAATAACTATATTCTGAAAAATTATAAGTACTTTTAATAACATTTTTGCCATGAATTACAGTTAATTAATGAATTACAAAATTTTACCAATAAAAGATAAACATCATTAAGCAATCAACAATGTTCGATATCATTACCTAATGTTATGAAACTGTATCATTTACATTTTATCACTCGTCTAAATTAATTGTCATTAAGTTAAAGTTCTAGATTAATGACAGATTAACAAATTTATTTATAATCCATTATTTTCAAAGCTTAATAGCCAAAAATATCATATAAATTACATACCATATTATGATAAATATAAATGTGATAAATTTATATAACACTAGGTAGTGATCTGAAAATTGTGATTGCTTAACACTGTTTATCTTTAGTTGGTAAAATTTTAAAAACTAGGTAGAAATAAGTAATATAAAATATTTTCATTCAAATAGAAAGTATTTACTTTAGGAATACATCTTCCATGGTTGTGATTGTAATGCCACAAGAACTTATGCCAAGATTTTCTTTCTTATTTTCTAAATCTTCAAACATATCAGCAAAAACAGAGCCAGAGTTAGAAGATAAGTTATATGTAATTTCATTTTCTAATTCATTTTCCACAGTAATTTCAGAAATATGGTTTTTTAACAAAGCAGTTGTTTCAAAACAATTAAAATCTGTGCTTTTAACTACATGCAAATGATATCCAGTCCCTATAAATAAATATAGGAAGAATCAGATAATGAGAAATTTAAATATAGAAGAATTAAAATAATTTATATATACATAACAATTTTAAGTTTAATATCTATAGTTTACAAAATATCATCTTGATAAAAACATTAGTTATAGCATGAAATAAACATGTTAAATTATATATATGCTTCCTTTAACAAATTCCTTTGATGCTCTTAATCTAAATTTATTTAGCATTTAATAGAAAAGTAGCTTTCAGAGTGTTAATATTATACACTATTGATAATGATAAAAGAAAAAGTGTCAACTAGTAAAACTAAACATTCATTTTACTAGATTAATATTTTGTTCTAATATTATCAAAAAATAATAGGAAAAAAACTAAATTTATAAAAATCCCATTTCAAGATTTTAATTCCTGAAATTTCAGTTTATTTTGAAATTCTGATTATAATTGCTTTCAATAATTAGATTAGTTTACTTTAAAATTTATTTTATTCTGTTATAATCAGTGTCAAAACTCAAAAAAATAACAGCTTTTTAAAAAAAAAATTCCCTACAGATATGTTGTTGCAAAAATCAATTCAATATAAAATAAGTAAGTACACTGTTTGTGGTTTCTTAGAAAATTTAAATACTTCAACACATTTAATTTCCTGCATTTCTAAAAATCCACTGTACACAAATTTATATTATTTAGAATTTACATATTATTTAAAGTTAAATAAAATAAAATAATAAATAAAAACTTTTTATTAATATTCATGCTATGAGATGATTTTATTTCTGATTTATAATCACATCTAACATCTAAAACAGTATTGCTATTTGGTTGTAAAGTATTGCTTCATTTTTAATAATGTAATAAAAAATTAAATAAATAAATGTGTCTGTGTATATCATATCAAAAATGAAAAATTTAAAATATACTTAGATAAAATAATGAATCTCAAAAGTTTAATAGTTCAAAAGTAAAATGTGCAAAACATTAATCTCAGCACGAATAAAGAGAAACTAACTTTTTGAAACAAATCCTATTAAAAGCAAACCAATAAAGTTCCATCTTTAAAATAGTAAATAATTTAATTTTTATATATTTTATGAATTAATTGTTTTCCTGAAAATCATTTTTTCACAAAATATAAGTCACTCTAAAATTTTAGAGAACACCAAGATTTTTAAAATTTATTTACAAATTTTCAGGTGTCCAAAATAGCCTAATTTAAGTTAGGTAATTATGATTTTGATGCTGGAGGCAGCATCAATGAATTTAAACAAGTAAATTTTCTGAAGATAAAATTCCTTAAGCCATTCATGTCTTCAAATTAATAAAAAATGCATTTATAAATATTATCAATCATTGTAATATCTTTGTAATAAAAACGACCACTTTTTTTTTTCTAAATAATCAAAAGTTGTAAAATTTGATCAGGTTAATAGGGTAGATGTTTTATTACTTTGATGCATTTCAAGAAATTTAACTATTAATTTTGCTAAATGACAAACATTATCGTAATAAAGCACAAGTTCTCTAACACACACTTCCTGATGAATTTCTGAAAGCTATACCAGAAGCTTACGATTAAGCTGTAACTTTCTTCAGCTTTATGGCTTGAAATACACTTGTATTCCTGAAGAAAAAATAACATACATTTTTTTATGGTAACATTGTCTTTAGGGGACATTTTTAAAGACTCCTTCTTTATTTTTTTGACATGTTGAAATAATAAAATATATATTCGGTATGTAAGTTTCGTCAC
>JAPDSC010099715.1:0-92186 GCA_026290005.1 Latrodectus geometricus | reverse complement strand
TTTTTTTCATAAATAATGCACTAACTAATTTCCTCTAGAATGCTGTATTTCAAATATTCAGAAACTCAAAATTTGTGACAAAAACAACTATACCACTGATTGCATTTCTCTATCATTGACAATTTAACTCTCTATTAAAAAATTAAACCTCTTTAAAAAATTTTTGAATCACAGGATATTTTTAAATATTCACAAAATACTTCTCATGAATGTCATTTGAGTTATAAACAAAATATTTACTTGAATTTTTTATCTGTTTCATAATGCAATTAAGTTATATTTAACAGAGCTACAGCCTTTTCATAAAAAATTTAAATTATATCTTTAAAACTAAAAAATTTTGATTGGCCAATTAAAAACATACTTTGATCATATAAAGTATGTTTTACAACCATTCCTTGTTGTTTTTGAAAGTAAAACAAAAATAAATAATTGAAAATGCATGTTTGTAGAAAGTATTTTCATGAGAATAGTTTCTTATCAATATTATTAATTGAAAAAAATATATTAGTTTTGTTAAATAAGTGTAATCCAGGCATTGACCTCAAATAAGAACACTTTGTGTTAACTTATTGATGATCAATGAAGAAATTTAACAAAACAATCAGGCATAATTTAAAGCCTTATTAAGAGTTAAATTTTAAATTACAACAATAAAATATTTTTAACTAAATTTCAAACTAATTATATAAAATATAGTTCAAAGTACATTTAGATCAGCATGCATGCTACAAGTTGGAAGCTGCATTCATAAATTGTTTAACTAAAGAGCAGAATAATAACCAATTCTTACATCATGAATAAAAGAAATTCAACAATTAATATTGATATCACTTCATTCAGATTTGAACTTACACACAGAAAAATATGATGCTATATTACAATGAATTACAGCTTTATTTCAGAAAGAGAAAAAATTATATAAAATATCATAATAAAATATCTAATTGAGATTCAAATATTTTATTACATTTACATAGAATGATTAATTAACAGAATGTTTATGATTTGAACTGTTCGACTTCCCTTTTAAAGTGTTTTAAGTTATAAAGAGAAGCAGGTACACATATGTAAACTAATACTTCCTTTTTCATAATAATTAAAATAGAAGAAATGTTATATTTAAAAATAATAAACTATGTATGCACAAAAAAAATTATATTACATCATATTATTCAGTAACTTACAGCAGCAAAAATTTTCAGATGTTCTTCAACAGTAAGAGTTTCAAAAAGAACATTATGCTGTGGGCATACACCAACTCCACGTCGTGCATGAACAGTTTCAGTTAATATATCCTTGCCATTAATAGAAGCTGTCCCTTTGGTTGGTGTGAAGAGACCTATGAATATTCAGTTCTTTAAATAAACAAATATAAAAAACATTCAAAGCAGTTTTTTTTAAATATGCAAAAGGTTTAAAAGGCCTTATTTAAATACATTTATAAAAACTTTTTATAAAATATATTTATAAAAATTTAGAAAAAATTTATTTAAATATATACATAAAACTTATTCAATTTAAAAAAAAAATAATAACACATAGTTTTACATAAAAATCCAACAATAAAAAAAAATTTTTTATTTTTAAGCCAACAGAAAATATTTTTAAATATCTTTATATATATATATATATATATATATATATATAAAAGAAATAAAATTAAATTTGCTAATTTTAAATTAGTCAATAATAAAAAATTATATAGTTTCTCAGAAAAGACACTATGAAGATGCTGCAAAATGCAAACATAGGACTAAAATTAGGATTAATATAAGCACTTTAAATTGATTTACATTCAATGTTACAAATCAACATAAAGTGCAGATATTTGTCATTATTGATGAAGAGTAGAACAGCAATTGTTATAGTGGCAATTAAAAGCTACATCCTTCATTCTAATGTATTCTCTGAAATACAAAAATTGAATGAAAGTTAAAGTTATTTTTTGTCTACTTAAGCAATCATCATTAACACAAAATTTGGTAAAATTATAGATCCATGTAAGAAAGGTTTCTAGTAGTTCATAAATTTAGAGTTTCATTGATTAATTCCTGATTTTGCTAGACAAAAGTGATAAAAGTGATTTTATTACATCAAAGTTTCATTTCATAAAATAATAAAAGAATTCAGATTTTTCTAATTTTTTCTCAGACTTTTTAAATAGGCATTCTAGATTCCAACTTAAATTGAGCAAATCCAATTTAACAAATAAGGCATTTTATAAATGAAATACAACCTAGTTTACAAAAATTATTTATGAAAATAAGAGTTTCATTCAATCAAAATTTTGAAAAAATTAATATGTTTACAGCCTTTTTAATACAATAACAAAATTTCTTTTTCCATTTATCGACTACCATACTGTAAACATTTAAACAATTAAAACTTTCACACTTTTAAATTCATAATTTAATTACCGGTTAGAATATTTATAGTTGTAGTTTTTCCTGCACCATTATGACCAAGAAGAGCAGTAATTTGACCATGATACATTTTTAATGATACATTATTCACTGCTAACTTTTTATGCAATCCCACACGGAACTCCTGAAAAGATTTAATAAATAAATCATAAGAGAACAAATAAAAGCATACATTTTAGAAAATCCAAAGTTATATTATATAATAACTTTGTACTTTCAAATTTAACTTAATTAAAACATTTTAACAATGCAAACTGAGTCTGTGAATAAACAAGAGAAATAACAATAGTTAAAGTAAAATTTGCAATAAAAGCAAATATTTATATTTGACAGCTAGCAAAAACAAGAATAAGTACTTAAATAACTCAATAATAAGCAATATTTTAAATAATAATTTTCACTTATAAAAATTACAATGCTATTATTGTCTTATTATTTTAGGAAAATCAAAAATGAAATTATCTAAATATAATATATATTTTTATACTTTATTAAATATTTAATATCAATACATTTAAATGGTAATCCTCAAAAATTTAATTTCTTTTAACCTTTGACAAATTTTGAATGATCACTCCAGGAGATACTCCAGTAGGATCTTCTTCAAAGAAGTCAGACTTCACATCATTTAACACTAACTCTATTTCATCATTTTCTTTAAAACTTGGAACACCCCAATAGCTTTTCTAAAATTAAATAATAAATGTTAAATTTTCTTTCAACATTTGAGTAATCAATTCAATTATTTTTTTAATAAAAATTACTCAACTGTAAATAAAAAATAGAATGGCATTGGAACTCCTGGTTGCCAAGGCCAAACTTTATCAAAGTACCAAATGATGAGAGAATACAAAAAACAAGAGAAAAACACTGATGATAACATCAATGACATGTTTATGTCAGGACTAACTGCATATTCATTCAAATTATGCCATTGAACTCCTTCTCCTACAAAAAAAAAAAATTTACATTATTTAAGATAAATACCTAAACAAATTAACCCAAAAAATGATGATCACAATATCTAAATAATAATAATTCATTTTTAAATACAAGCTGAAATGTTATACTTTGTTGAACAAGATTAAATCATCAATTTTGTATGCAGAATGTGTTTTCCATATTCCAATAATTAATAAACATTTTCTGGAAGATCATTTGAGAAAAACTACATATACTTAAAATAAAAGTTATCATAATACAAGGACAAAACTTTTCTGGAATTTAAGAGAAATTCTGATAACTAAATAAAACTAATTTGACAATATAACAAAGTATAGTGTTTAAAACATTTTTACAAGGCTTATGTGGGAGATCGCTCAAAGATGAACAAGAATCATTAAATTTATTAAATAAATTCTAAACAAGAATAAAAATCCTATGAAATAAGAAAATGGCCTATTATATATGAAGTCTTTCAAAAGCTGACACGGATTGTATTCAAATACCTTTCAGAAATCTTTGACTGCTAGTTAAGATAGATTTTGATTGTTACCCCCATCATTATTATTATTATTTATTTCTTCTATGGAAGAAATAGAAGTAGGAGCAGGATGAATAATTTATCCCCTTTGTCTGGATTAGAAGATCATAGAGGTAGATCAGTAGATTTTGCTATTTTTTCTTTACATTTAGCTGGGGCGTCTTCAATTATAGGGGCTATTAATTTTATGTCTACTATTCTGAATATACGCTTATACGGGCTGGTTGGTTGGGGTTTGTGGCACAAGGTCCAAAAAGGACAAGCTGCGCCATACGCTTATACGGGATAAGAATGGAGAAACTGAGATTGTTCATTTGATCAGTATTAATTATGGCTGTATTCTTCTTCTTCTTCTTTTCTTGAGCTTGTCAGATATGTGGCACCTCTGCAATGTTGCATTTTGTACCATGCTCCAAGCCCAATTTTTTCCAAGTTCCATTGTCTTGGGTCACCTACTTTGTTTATAAAGTCTGATAGGCCCTCAATGAAGTTTAGGTGTAACTCTTTAGGATATGGATTACCTAGAGTAGTGAATCTTGTAAAGGCAAGAGCAATCACACTCATATAGGATATGATGAGCTGATTCTACCTCTGTGTGGCATTTCCTACAAATTGGTTCCTGTTTAAAAAGTCCCATTGTATGAAGGTGTTTCCTGAAATGATAGTGCCCAGTAATGAAGCCTAATATTGCTTGAGTCTTCAATCTTGGGAATCTAAGAATTTCAGATGTAATTTTCTCAGATGAGTTGAAAATCATGCTTTTTGCATGTTTCTGTCCAGGAGAGTCACGCCAAACTTTGTTCATCCCCTGTTTTTCCCATTTTTGAATGGCCTTCTTTGTAGTCTTCATGTTGATCCCACAAAAGGGTTCCATTCCTATTGGATTGAAAGAGGATCCCTGTTTTGCAAGTTCATCAGCTCTTTCATTACCTTCTATTCCTATATGCCCTGGCACCCAAATAAGAATAATTTTATTCCCATTTGCCGGTTCCTTAAGGAGATTTTTACATTCCATTACAATTTTTGATTTGACTTGGAATGAATAAAGAGCCATCAATGCAGCTTGACTGTCACTGAAAATAAGAATACGCTTACCTTGGTAGCCCTTCTTTAAATTTATCTGCAGACAGTTGGTAATAGCAAAAACTTCCGCCTGAAAGACAGTGGCATGTTCCCCAAGCCCTTTATAAATCTTGGTGCCACGCCACAGACCACCAGTCCTGAGAGGTTGCCTATTTTTGATCCATCAGTAAACCAGATAAGATCATTGCTTTTTATTTCAATCGTGCTGTTTTTCCATTCTTCCCTGGTAGGAAAAACTACCTCGAATGATCTTTCAAACACGTATGTTCTTTCCATGCTGTCTGAAGGCATTTGGAGAGTTGGGTGGTTGATTTTATGGTATGACCTTCAGAAGAGGGCTTATCACACCACCGATTTTGCAATTTCATTCCATATGCAGTTATTCTGGCAGCGCTGCATATGAAGATATTTAGTGGAGTCAGGTCCAGAATTGCCTCTAGTGCTCTGGTAGGTGCTGTGGACATTGCACTAGTTATACACAAGCAGGCCATTCTTTGCATACTTCCTAGCTTGTCCTTCACAGTTTTCTGTTCCAGCTTACACCACCATATCACAGATGCATATGTAAAAGTAGGCCTGACAATTGCTGTGTACATCCAAAACATCATTTTTGGCTGTAGACCCCAGTTTTTACCAAGCATGCGTCTGCATGTCATAATGCATTTTTTTGCCTGATTGATTTTGTAGTCAACATGTTTATTCCAGGTGAGTTTTTGGTCTAGAATTAAGCCCAGAAATTTCACCTCAGAAGCAACGTTGATTTCAATCTCAAAAAGTTTTGGGATAAAGAATCCCTCCCTTTTTATTTTTCTTGTGAATGGTATAAGGTTGGTCTTCTGTGGATATGGCTGTATTACTTTTATTATCATTACCTGTTTTATCAGGGGCTATTATTAAATTGCTGACTGATCGAAATTTTAATACTTCTTTTTTTGACCAGGCAGGGGGAGAGGATCCTATTTTGTTTCAACATTTATTTTGATTTTTTGGACATCCTGAGGTTTATAGTTTGATTTTGCCTGGGTTTGGGATTGTTTCTCATGTGATTAGTGTATCTGTAGGGAAACATGAGCCTTTTGGGAGTTTAGGAATGACTTATGCAATAGTAGGAATTGGGGGTATAGGATTTGTAGTTTGGGCTCATCACATATTTTCTGTGGGTATAGATGTAGATACTCGGGCTTATTTTACTGCGGCGACAATAATTATCGCTGTTCCTACCGGAATTAAGGTTTTTAGATGAATAGCACCTTTACATGGATCTTATTTTAAAATGAATACACCATTGTTATGGTGTATTGGATTTGTATTTTATTTGTTATGGTGTATTGGATTTGTATTTTTATGGTGTATTGGATTTGGATATTTGTTAAGCAACAATAAATATTTTAACTACGATTCATTGTAACCCAGAGTTAAGATAGTATTATTTTAAGTGAAAAAGCAAAAGTGCAAGATTATTTAATAAAGTCAGATGGATAAAGCATTTTGATATGCATATCTGTTAGCAATTGCTTGGGAGTTAGATTTTCTAGACCCCTGGTAAATATTGAGCAGCAATTGTACAAATGCCAATATTTTAGTTACTAGGTCTACAGCTTATACTCTATATGCTGTCAAAACATCTGAACCGAAATGACAAATAAAAAGTCATTGAAAAACAACAAAACACATAATAAATCTATCTCTATATATAGCTTTTGATTATTTATTTAACATTCTTTTTATTTTAAATAGAAAGGCGTCCTTGCTTATTAAATAATTCTGTAATTAATAAGGAATCCTTTCAATATTAATTCTAAATTCTTCTCCATACTAGTTTTAAATTTATTTCTTAAGTATTTTATTATTAACTTGATTTATGTGAAAAGTCAGGATTAGAAAGTCAGGATAAATTTTCCTTCAAGTTTATTTATAAACATCTATTTTTAATATTCATTTTAATATTTCTATGTGAACTTTGCTTTTATTTTCAATAATTCCAATTAAAAGCAATTGGAATTATTATTTCCAATTATTATTGTTTATAAACAATATTATTTCTTTATAAGAAGTTCTTTATAAACTAGTTTCCAGATAAAAAAAATTTCTAGAACATTTGATCAAATATTTCTTCACAAATGATTTTTTATTTATCTTTTCTTCACAGGTAATTCAATGATTTACTTCAATAAATTAATGATATGTCTGGGTTAGTGAATTTTCTTAATGTGTAATATTGAACAGATACTCAACTTCATACTTTGATTTTGAAGATTATCCTTGAACAATTATTAATCCTTGAACAATTTAACTTAAAAGCCAATACATATTTAAATAACTATTTATATAATACACAAATTAAATATCTAAGGTAATATATTTCTAATTTCAGCTAAATTGGGAATGAGAATTTTTTTTAAAAAATGAATCATTCAACAATTGCAATACTTAAGAATCATCTATATATTAAATTTAATAAATAACTGCCAAGTCATTATATTTTACTATTATTTACTTATTTACTATAATAGACAACAATTATTCTCATATTTTATGATACATTTCAAAACTTATTAACAAAGAGCATGTATAAGACTTAAATTTCCTTTAATCCAATTTTTTCTTAAAGAGAGAAACTTTTTACTTCTTTTTTTTAATATTAAAAATATTTCTAAGCAATTATCACATAGGTATAAATATGAAAATATCAATGCTTGATTTATTAATTTAGTGAGTTTTAAAACAAAAGTATTTCCCTCTGATTGGTTATTCAAAAAAAAATAAAATAAGTTTCATGATGCAAAAAATAAAACTAAATATAGCAGCATTAGAATATCCTCCTACACGAAAAGTCATTTAAAAATTTTAAAAGCTTTACAGTATACTGTGGTTATAAACTTAAAACCAAGTCATTAAATAAAACTTTCTTTATTTTGTACATTTTATAAGAAAAAATACTAGTTTTCAAAAGACAATTTTCTAGAACATTTGATAAATAAGTTTAAAAAAAATACCAATATGTTTTTTTTACAACCTATTGGGTATACATATGCATCTAAAGGCTGCATTTAATTACATATATAATATTCTTAAAATTCAGCTTTTGTAAAGACAATAAAATTAATAAGGAAATAATTTAATTAAAAATAGTAATAAACTAATGTCACATTCAATAAATATTTTCAAAAAAATAATAAATAAATAGAAATAGAAACATTTTGTGATATTAGATACAAAATAAAAATGATTACATAACAGACACTTAAAAAAAATCTTTAAATTTGGTTATTTTTATAAAATAACATAAATAATAATTAAATTGTTTTAGTGATTATATATTTATATTCCAGTAATACATAACACCTAAAACAAAATGAAGCGAATAATCAAATAATTGAGATTAATTAGCTCCATTAAACATAAATTCAAAAAATCAGATTTTTAGAAAAACTCTAAAATTCTGTTAAGTTTGAAACCATAGTTTTTGAAAAAATTATAAAATTAGATTAATTTACCATCATGAAACATAATTGTCTTATAAACATAATGATTTATGTCAATCAATGCAATACATTGTATAATTTAATGATAGTTAAGATTAATTGTGTTGGAAAACAGGATTAATCTTAACTTATAATTTTTAAATCATTTTCAATGTTTAAAATGAAAAGTTTTTGTCAAGGAATTACTGCAAAATATTTAACATAAAAATTTCAAAATCAAGTTAATAACTTTGCACTAATATAAATAAGATTAATATAATACATACCACTAAATTCATAAAAGGACACAATCAAAAACATAGAAAGTAGACCCCCAGGAGGTAGTAAGCAAATTCCCAATTTCGCAATTAAAGGCAAGGGAAAATAGGTAATATCTGTGTTCATAATGAAATAATTTGACATCAACAGAGTAAAAGCAGTAACGTAGACACATAATAAAGCTATAGTTGCAAAAACTCCTACAAAAAATGAAAATTCATTAAAAATTATCGATGCTATATATATATATATATATATATATATATATATATATAATATATATATATATATTAATATGATTGAATATTAAGTACAAAATAACAAAAAATAAACCTTCGAATTGTGATGCAAATATGAACTTTAAAACAAAATTTGACTAATATTTAATAAAATAGGTCAGAACTATAAAAAAATGACAGAATCAGTTTTCTCTTAAAAATTTACAACCCATACAAATTAATAAAAGAACTAAAAAAAATAATTTATCATAAGTATAACAAAATACCATCAATTGTTTGCCTAACATTTTTTAATATATCTCCACAGAATAGTTTTTTAATATATTCCTTTTTGATATGATTTTTTTAATCAGTAGTTTTAGTTTCTAAACGATCAAATATTTAAAAAAAAAAAAAAGACAAAGTAAAATATTATTGTTATAAAAGGAATTTTATAAAATAACATATGCAGTTTGAAAATGGTAGCTTCTTTTACTTTTTAAATAATCTTCTTATAAACAATAAGTTTACAAAACCAATTTTTCATTATTTATATTCAAAATATTGCTCGATAAAAGAAACTTCCAAAATTAAATAATTTAAGAACTTTACCCTTCATGACTTTTTATTTTAAAATAAAAATTAGAAATTCTCTTATTATGTTTTTAATTCACAGAATTAGCTACAGAAAAATAAAGACAACTGTAATAGACAATCAAATCTGAATTCCAAAAGTTCAAGTCCTTTCCTTAACTTGCAAAAAATAAATGCACAATTTGAAAAACTAGAAAATAATTTAATTTACTTTTAATTTAATTTTTTATTTAAAAATTTAATTTTTAAATTACAGCTTGATGAAAATTCTATGTGAAAATAATATGCAAATGAAAATTGAAGAATATAAAAGTTTCCTAGTACAAAATTATTCAGTCAAATTAGAATGATCAGACTGAATATAATGGATACATAAAAATGTGAATTTTTCTATGATACAAATTTTGTAATATTATTCTTTTATTATTACATACATTTTCAAAATGAACCATGTAATATAATCTTTAATAAATAATTTCACAGATTGGAGGATATATTGTTTTAGAAAAATTCATTACAAGTTATTAAAATTATTAGTAGTTGTACAATATAAGAGTTACC
Source organism: Latrodectus geometricus (assembly GCA_026290005.1). NCBI lineage: Eukaryota > Metazoa > Arthropoda > Arachnida > Araneae > Theridiidae > Latrodectus > Latrodectus geometricus. Next base: position 82,078 of record JAPDSC010099715.1, on the reverse strand, counting down.
TATAATAAAAAATTATAATCCAATTGAATAAAAAAAAATTTCAGTGATCAGTGTTTGCTCTTTTAAATGTGACATGATATTTTAGGAAGACAAAGCTATTGTTCTTATTTAGTTTAATTTAAATTTATTTTGCTCATCTCTTAAAAATATATAACACTAAAAAAGAAATCACAAATTCAATGGTATTATAATTTTATGTATGTAATTATGGATTTAAAGTCAGGGGGCATAGTAGTAGTGCTTTGCGCTCTCAAGTGACAGATCTGAGATTCGATCCTCGGGTAGCGATAGGTCGACTCAACTTTTCATCCCTTCAGTGTGCCGATAAAACTGAGTACCAAGCATTATTAGGAACGAAACTCTGGGGATTTCTCTAGTGGTCATGAAAATAAATATGGATGCTATAAGCCTTGACCCCATATTGGCTGTTGGGCCACTGGATTTTAGTTTAATTGTAAACTTAAAATGAGAATTTCTTCCCCCCCCCCCATTACTCATTATAATTGATGTTTTAATGTAAACACATTAAAAAATCTACAATAAAAATTACATATATTGTTGTATGAGCAATATATTGACTAGAATAGATTTTTACTCTAACTCATGCACTCAATAGCTTCTTAAATTGATAATAAACATGTATAAGAAATTCTCTAAATCATATAGCATTTTAAATTTCAATAGATATGAAAAAATTTTGTAATACAGAAAATAAAATTTACCACTAGTAAAGAAGATACTAAATGCCATGGAGAACAAAATGATGCTGGCAGAAAATAGTAAAAGAATCACAAGCAACAAAAATGCGTCAGTGTGTTTTAGAAACACAAATGAATTTTTTAAAGGTATTTTGTATACTATAACTGTTACTAATGATATAATAAATGCAATGATGAAGTAGTTTACAAATGTACTAGTCCAATAAACTGCATCTGTCATGCCCATTATTTTCATTAACTCCTAAAACAAGAAAATTAAAAATATTAAACAACATTGTATTTTACTAAACAAATAATCTCCAGAATATTTTTTCAAAATTAAATATTTACCATATTTTTAGAATAATAAACACTGACTGCTCTATTATTTTAATAGAGCAGTCAGTGTTTATTATCCTAAAAATTATTAATTTAATTTAAGATATAAATTAAATTGTATATTTTATTATCTTATAATATCTACAAAACATGAAATAATAATAAATGAATACCTGTCTGAGCAGAATTTTTCAAGCTCCTAAAATATAATCTAGAAAACATTTAAAGCTTGCATTTTACAAATGGAAAATATTTTTATACATTTATTAAGTATATTTTAAAATGAGAAGGAAAAACATTTAAAATATATTAAAAATTGAGAATTAGTCTATTACATTTATTAACACTAATTCTGTTCCAATTTCATTTTTTTTTTTTTTTTGTACGTGTGTTACTATTTTATTAAGAATAGAAAACCAGACAAACATACATAGATATATATATCAATTACAATTTTTTACTTGATTGAAATAAATAAATTTCATTTATAATAATCAAAACAGAACAAAAATACATAAATTTATACAGAAATTAGGACATAATACCATTTTATTTCATTAACACTAAAACTACCGAAAGGGGTCATTTGACCCATTTTCCCATTAATTTTGCCGAATAAAAAAAATCCCCGGTATGTTTAGTGTTAAGAAATTTATTTTTACAATTGTTTAGAATAGATTCACAGAAGTAAGCAAACATTGCAAATAATATTATTTAAAATACAAGTTCCTTCTGGTAAAATAATTTACCATAAGAAATAATAATCCTATAAAATATCACTAAAAAATAATAGTCTTTTAAGAACTATTTTAATATTTGTAAAAAAATTATTTTTTAAATAGTATAACCAAAAGAACTAGAAAATTAATTTAAACAATATTTTGAAATATTTAAAATACTTTATTTACTTAAATTAAATCTAATATTTTAATGAAAAGCACAAAATTAAGTAAGAATAAAATAATGAGAATATTTTAATATTTAACTTAAAAGAAACACATTTATAATTTACATATATTATCAATTTCAATCATGAAGTGACAAAATGAGAAAGAATATTCTCACTGTAACTTATGCATTTCGTAAAATGTGATTAAAATGGATACCCAGTGTTTAAAGTTGTAGCCAGGTAGTACTGACTCTGGGCATTATATCAGGGGATTAGAGCTCCAAATTGTCATGGGCATAGAGCATGAGGCTGAATACCTCACTACATAAAACTCAACCAGTTTCAAAAATTACATTCTGCATAGAAATTCTGTTAGAATTGTGCATAGAAATTCTGTGAAATTATAAGAGACAACAAACAAATATGAAAAATCATGATTTTGATTATTCAATACGACTTTATATCATACATGACCAATGTAATCACCTGGAAGAAATTAAAAAAAGAGCAGAATAGTTCATTATAAAATAAAAATCATTGTTCTTGTAGATATTAGAAAATAAAATAGAAATTAGAATGTTGAAGAATGTGTTGACAACTAAACATAAGAAACTTTAGAAGTATACTTGATATTCTTTTTTGTTTTAGCATCATTTAAGAAATAAACAAATTCTTAAAACAATTAAAGAAATTCAAAATTACTTGGCTTATGATATCTATGAGACATGAATTACAAAAAAATATTAATGATCTAATATTTAAATGAAAATTTTTGAGAAAGATGTAGGGATTAATTAAAGGAAATAATAATGTTGTGTGAAGAATAACAAAAGAGAAACAGAAACGTTCAAAATATAAGGACACAATTCCTTAAGATACAACGATTACCTTGACTTACATGTTAAGAAACAAACAAATTGAGGGACAAAGATTTTACACTGGAAATCAAAATGCAACAGACCTAGAGAATTCCTTTGGTTTTATTTTAAGCTCTATGGTTACATTTCCCAAACATGAACTAATAGGACTGGGACCTAAAGTGCCCACCATAGCACAACGAAAATCCATAACCACCAAAGCATAACAAAGTAAAACTGTTGAACTGAATCCCAATTGCTAACCATTCAGCTTCCAGTTCAGTTATAAAAAGATTAAAAAAGAGGTAACTAAATGATGCTCTAAGTAACATAAGATGCTTGAGGATAACAAACTGGAAAAGAAATTTAGCGACAAACTTGTCGGGAATGTAGTTATATAAAAGGTTTAATCTTGAGTTTTAAAGTCGAATAAAAATATATTATCAGTGTATAAGAGCTATAGAAGTTTATTTTTAAAATATTTTCATGAATTATTATAAAAACAAAATGTAATACAATATATGCGTAGAAATAAGAGAATTTCTAGTACTTTGAAATTTTTTTAAAGTAATTTTGTTTCTCTGAATAATGCTGTAAAAAATTTCTACTTTTCTTTTTGCATGTGTGAGTAATAAAATATCATGCAGAAAAGAAATACAAGTAAATTTACTAGAGCACAATTCAAACATGACAATCAGTTACTTTTGATCCATTAGATTTTTCTTCCATGACTCTTCTAACGAGATTCATCATAAATGATAAAAATCCATATCCAATAAACCAAGGTACTATGTTTATTACTGTAAAAGTTGCTGCCGATTCTTTAGCATCAGGATAAGGAAACTGTTGCATTGATACCTATATAAGAATCAATAAAAAAATTTAAATTATGCACTTTTATAATTAAAAATATTTATTCAAATAATAAACAGTATAATGGAGGAGAAAATACCAATAAGTTGAAGACCAGAAAAATTATTTAGATACAACATAATATGAAAAAAATATGTTTTAACAAAATCAATGATATTTTACCTTTTTCATTTTAAATTGAAAAAATGAAAAGGTTTAATTGTTAACATAATTTTAAAAAGTATTTGAAAATTAGTTTGCAAATAGTGTACTTTTATAACAAATTTTAAAAAATTATCTGGTTGACCATACAAATCATACATAATGATTATAAGTACAAAGTGAATCATATTACACTTGAAATTAGTAAAAATATAAATAATTATAGTGAAATGAATACAATTTTCATTTATTTCGGGATAGTAAGCAGCTAAAACTAATAATGCTTCAAATACTGCTAAGAAATCAGAATCTTTATCTTATAACAAAAACGGCCATAAAAAAATTAAAATATTTTAATTTCTCAATATTTTAGTTACATTTCATTAATAGTACTCTGAAAATAATAATGAACAAACTAAATAATTATTTTATGCCTGGATTTAAATTGAAAGAATATTTTTCATTTTTATAATAGCTAAAATGTTCAAATTAAATTTTGCTTTTCTGTGAATTTGATCGAAATACAACTTAACTTTAATTTTAAGTTTATTAATTACAATTAATAAACTTAATATTTATTCAAGTTTCATTTTACTATGTCTATAATACAACTAATCTTTGTTTTAATTGCTCTTTAACAAACGAAAACAAATAAAGATGCATAGCTCTAATTTAGTTCTTTTTCATATTCTTTTTAAACTCTTTAAAATAACAATATACACATTTTTATACTATTTGTCAAATTTATATCACATTATTTATTTTAATTTATTCATCAATAACTGAAATCAGAAATTTATAAAAATATTAAATATAACTTTTGAAATTAAAATTTCTGAAAATTAAGAATTTATTAATATTAATGAACTATGCATTATTCTATCAATAAAATAAGAAATTTTTTTATATCCTTTACTACTATAACAATAAAAGGATTAAAGCATTAAACTGCAATGGCCAAAGTCTTAGCAAATACGATAAAAAGCTAAAATAAGGAATTATAAGTATCTTCTATTATGTAAAAAATCAAACAATAATGAATACCAAAAAAGATCTTAAATACTTAAAGTAATTTTAACTTTGGATTTCAAATGAAGTTTTATTATAAGCATTAACAGACACAAATTTACTAGACATAATATAAAATTGATAATTGATGAATATGATACAGAAAGACTTTAAAGAAGAATGTCAAATTTTTTTGGCAAGCAAAATAATAATTACCAAAAGTTTTAAAAAGTCAAGTGAAAAACAGTAGATATTACACCAGAAATTATGCTTGGAAAAATTAAGTAATAAATAATTTTATTATAAGCTTGATACAGAGAAAAAATGCACACAAAAAATTAAAGATACTTCAAATAAATCTAAAAAAAAATTACTATTAAAACTTTTTTTTTTAAATTGATATTTTATAGATTCAGCATTTAACTGAAAAATAAACAAGTAAAAACTTAATAATCTATTTAAACTAAAGTTTAAGTATTAAAACTGACTTTATATTCTAGTTTCTCATCAGAATCTCTCATTTTATGCTCAATAAATGTCTCTTCAACAGCAGTTTGCCACCCAAGGAAAAAAGAATCCCTGTATTCTGGAAATAAAATGCACAAAAATAAATAAAATAGCAAACACACAAAAAGTGCTTTTGTAAACATGCATACCATTTTATTTATAATCAAATAAAAACAAATATTTAAGAAATAAAGACAATTTCTAATAAGTATTTTTTATTTTTATTAAATCTTTATTACTTTTTTAAATGATTTCATAAATTTGTATTTATATGAAAGAAGAAAATTGGATGGTGAGCTGAGCTACTAAGAAAGAAAGTTTCATTTTATATACTCTAAATTGTTTTAGCAAATTAAACACTGATCAATCTAAGAAACATTTGCGACAGAAAGCACTCTAAAGAATATTCTTGAAAGTATGCAAGATTTTTTTGTTACTGTTAAAAACACTAAGAACCACTCATCAATAATATATATAAACATAACTAATTGAAGATGTTCATAAGCTGCTTTATTTTCTCACACTACACACATAAACACTTATTAGTCACATATATATTAATTGAAAATTTCAATATAATCATTAGAATTACATTAATTAACTAGTTGAATATTCACATCAAATCTTTATAAAAAGATACAAACTTGATGTATTAATATTAGAACAGCCAAAAGAGTATTTTGCTCTCAACATTCTAGAAATCACTCAACACATTCGTTATAGAATGAATGCTTTTTCTTTTATCTATTTCAAGCACTGTTGCTACCCATCAAGGATTATAGAAAATTTATTTTTAACTCTTGCTGATTATAGACTGCAAATTTTACTACATATATTGCATTCTTCATAAATAATACTAATTGCACAGATAAATGAATCATTTCTCTTTCCTGGGCAAGTTTATTTCAATCCCAAATAAATATGTTAAAAACAATCTTATTTTTAACATTTTCAAACAGAAAACTAAGAGAAAGGAATAAAAGGCTACAAAAATTAAAACTGAAAACTTACCACATCTCTCATTTACAAGATGTATGATTCAGGTTAACCATATTGTTTAAAAAACTTAAACATAGACAAATTACTCTTTCATACAACAAGTTATTTTCATTTTTTAAAATCTACATCATTATTGAAAAGATTAATCTTTAACTGTCCAATCCTACAGGACCATATATGTGGTTCCACTGATAATTTTAAATCTAACTAAAAGTTAATTAGAAAATTTATTGTAGTATAATGTCCCAATAGTTTTCTGCCATTATAATCAAAATTAATTTTTTATTTCAACAGAATATGGATATTTATACTTTATTTGACCAATCAGCAGCCCTAAATTATTATAATTTTGGAAAAGAAAATCCAGCATATAGGAGGAATTAAGAGGTTTTATTTAACATGTACAATGGATTACATTTTAATTTACTCATCAAAATTGCTTAAATTCACAAACTAAAATTCTTTTAATACTCCAAATTAAATTTCTGATATTTTTAACGTGTATGAGTTCAATCCAATTTTAGAAATAATACAATTAATTTGAAATAAACTTACTAGAATCTGTGTGGGGACCATTTACTTGATATTTCTGCTCAGTGTAGAAAGAATCAAAATAACCAGGATGTCCATATCTAATTTTATAATCAAGAGAATTTGGAAGCTGTGTGAGGCTTCGTAAAATATTGTTGAAAACTGTTCCAATTTGAATAATAGAATTCTCACTAACTTGAGAATAGAGGCAGAAAGATTCTAAATCATCTTCTGAGTTTTGTGCATGACTAGCTAGAAAATTCAATCATAACTATATTAATAAAAAATTTTATGTTCATTAATGAAATCAATTTATTTAAAAAACAGTAGATATTCCTATAATCAATTAAAAATGTCCTTTTAAAATAAAAAATATATAATGCAAAACTAGAAATATTAATTGGAAAAAAATATATAGCATATTTTCATTAGAATATACAGTAAATTTAATTAAAAATCTATATTTTTTTTTTCATATATAGATATAATTCATTATTTTAAAATGTTTTTAATTTATTATTATATTTACACAGAAAAACTAAACATTAGCTGTATCTTCTTAAGTAGTGCTATAATGAAGACTTAATTAAAAAATAAAATTATGCAAAAAAGTGCATTATTGTACACTCAAAAGATTCATAAAATTATAGGATTATTTCACTTATATAATACATTTAAAAAAAGAGCGTGTGCACACGTATGTAAAATAGATGCTTCTTGATTTTCATGGTCCCACTATCAAAATGACAGCAAATCAGTCTGAATAAAGTTAGTGACTTTCATATTTCAAAGATTGCTTTTAAATATTGTTACAAAAGGTGTATCTTTCCCATAGATTCTCACTCATGAATTTCACAAGATACAATCCAAGGTGATGAAGAGTCATACTTCAAATATTTTTTTCCTTTGTATGCATATAAATTTTCACATATCACTTCTAAATACTTGCATTAATATATTTTGCATTCATTTGTGCATATTAAACTGTAAGGTTATAAATTTTTTTGGAGAAATGAAGCAGCTAATTCTTCTTTATTTCTCAGTAAATAAAAAAATTGACAATATTTTTTATATTGTTTAAACAAAATAAAAAGCATTAGAATTTCATGTGGTTCAACAAACAAACTGGAATGTTTCTGTTGTTCTTTATTTGGCTAAGTTTAGCTATTTTTTTTTTTTACATGATTTGGCTATTTATCCCATGAGCTATGAAAATTTAGTAGTATCATATATATAAACATATAGGTGTATATATATATATTAGTATACACTGGTGCCCAGAATTAAATTGATCAATATATTTTGCAAAAAATTAAAATATTTGTCACTTTTATCTTAAAAAACTGATGACATAAGGTGTAATTAAGGGAACAATATATTTTAATTTATGAGTTTATATACAAATAAAAGAGTTCATTTTAAAAAAGTAGAATTTAAAAAATTTCTAGAATTTTCATAAAACTATCAAATTATGAGTGGAATATTTTATTTTGATTATTTATTTTTTTAAAAAATACTATAGCACAGAGTACAGTTAAAATTGCTTAAACCAGTGATTACCAAACTAAAATAAAAATAACAAATACAGTTCCACTGACACTTATGAAGCATCTATGCTACTGTACTTTATTTAAATTTTATTGTGAGCTACCAAGCAAAATAAAAACTACCAAATTTTTTTTAAAAAAGATCTAATGTTATTTATTGTTTAAGACTTGCGTTTCCAATAAATCAAACTTAAATAACCTTTATATAACAAAAAGAAAATGAATTATACATTAAATAAGAAATTGAAAAAGTTAGTAACAAATATAACACCAAATTTTTAACCTGATTTTGTAACTTTGATAAGAGGGATGGGGCATTTTTTTTTTCAACAGGTTCCCTAATGTTAGGAGTAGATAACAGCTGTCATTAAAATACAGTTGTCCCAAGTATTTGTAAATAAGTCTATTTAGACTAACATGCATATCAGCCTACATTAATTCTTGTACAAATTTTTTTGTTCATATTTCCTACCTTAAAATATAGAATATTGCTATGAATATAGTTTCCCTGCATTAAATGATTTCTTCTGTCAAAATATTTCATTTTTTAATGAGTGTAATCTTAATTACAATTAGTATATATATCTTAAAATAGACATAACAAGTAATAGATTATATATGATTACTTAAAACCTTAAAGAGTAAATGTGTCTCTTAAAATGAAAAAATATTTTTCGTATGCTCTTTCAACTATTTATAACTCATAATTTATCAAAACAGAGGTACTATAGTAACTAAACATTGTAAATATAGATAAAATCACAAACACAGATTTCAAAAAACCAGTTACAAGTTTATTATTATCAATGAACACAAATGCAAAGATTAGTTTTATTTGATATATAAATATTAAACACTATAAATTAGAGAACTTACTTATGTTTCCTTGATATTTGGAGTTAATTTTAAATCTTTCAATAACATCCACCATGAATTTATCAATTACATCATTGGATGGAGTATATACCAATTGCAAGTTATACTCACTGTTTGACTGAGTATAATAGGGTGAGAATGGTGGAAATGTAGTAGCATTTACAAGCATGCGGGTTGTTCCAGTTTCCTCATTGACATCATGAGGCTGAGACATTTCTGACTTTAATATTGGTAATGCACAAGCAAGTAAAATTGGAAAGACAAGCTCAAAAAAAGTGACAATATAATGTCTCTTACGAAGCAAGAATCCTTTATATAAGAGAATTAAAAATTGCTGAAAAGCCCTGATTTTAGCCATTTTCAAGATTACAGCTCCTAAAAAATAAATAAAAATTAGCATATCAAAAGATGGCATTTTAACAATCACATAAATTTATAATGTTTCACTGAACATTCATTTAATATTATATATATACATCAATAACAAATGCATAAATAAACATATAAACCACAAATGATGCATTTGATATAAAGAAATAAAAAATACATGAAAAGTAAAAAATTATCAAAATAAAAAAAAAATTACAGTTAGTATAATTCCAGGCAAAAACATTAAATTTTACAGCAGTTCACATAAATTACAAAATATCTCTCAGTTAAGGAATATTTCTTTTTTATATGTATTAGTCATATGTAAATAATTCTTATCTTCTGATTTAATATTTTTTAAATTGACTGTATTTTTTATATTATTTATTAGCTCATAATGATTAACATGAGTCATAAAAAAGGATGCAATAAAATTATTCTTGAAAATACATTCTTCTCAGTACTTCATGATAATTGATAGCTTGAAAATAAAGTATTAATATTTTGTTTTGAAAACAATTGAAATTCAACTGATAATAAAGTACCAAATATTGATTTAATAGTTAATGCTTTACAATAATTAAAATAATTATTTACACTTGATATGAATTTATGTGAATGTTTTCAGGTTGTGCAAGCCTTTATTCCCTTCAATGAGTTGAAAAGCTGAGTACCAAGCATGCTTGGGAATAAAACTGAGGGTCATGTATTAGGCTGACTACCAAACCAAAATATATGCTTCACTCCCAAAAGCCCTCTGTCACAGAAACAGATATGGGCACTGAATGCCATGGCCCCAGAGGGCTTAGTTTAGTTTTTATATACATGAATTTTACATACGAACTATAACAATATAGAATATTGCTCACTGAGGTCGTGTAAAAATATTAAAATACCAAATTTAAAATGTGTCATTTTAGTATTCTTGCTAACATTACAATTAATTATTAAAACATGTATACATAGATAAAAATTATAAAACAAAATTTTAAGTTTTACTTTTGTCTAGGATAGTTAAAATTCTAGTTCTGATTCTGAGAATTATATTAAGGCATTATGTATTGATACATTTAGTAATTTTAAACATAATTATCATTAGAATAAAGAAATGCTAAAATATACAAATTTAGTAGAGGTAATTTGAAAAAAAAAAAAAAAAAATGTAAGCGATATATTGTTACACAAAAGTTAATTTTAATATTTTGATTATTGATTTAATTTTTATAATTGCATAATTTATTCTTAAATTAATAGTACATAATATTATAGCTTCTCAGATTTTAATAATAATAATTTTTTAACATATTCTTTTAAAATAGAAACTTTACTGAATATTTACTTTTCACTTTGATAGAGTAAAAAACCACAAATAATGTTTATTTTCTGTGAAATTATTTAGTGTAATAGAATCATAGTAAAAATAATAAATACACAGAATTCAAGACTAATAAAATAATGCTTAAATAAAACTAAAAAATTTAATTCAATATGACAAGTAAAAAACATTCAATATGACAAGTAAAAAATACTTCATTGCAGTTTAAGATACTTCTAGGAAATGATTTTCTCAGTCATTTCATATAATAAAAAAACGTGCGAAATTTTTCTATGCTGTGATATTTTAATGCTAAATGCTTATATTTTTATAAATTTTCTTTATGACGTATGTTTCATAAATATCCATAATAGCAATGAAATCCTCCATTAAATACTAACTAACTGCATAAGCAAAAATGCTGTTTTACGTTAAAAATTATTAAATATCCAAATAAATATAAATAATCTCCTATAATCATATTTTCTACTTACACTGAACAGTATCATAAAAGTAAATTTTCAAATAATTGAAAAACAAATCGAACATTATTTTGCCTCGAAATCACTCACTCACTCACTATCGCGATACCTATTTAATTACAAAATGTTAACTATAAAATTATTGTAGTTATTAAACGCCTGCCCTTGATGTTTACTTCTAGGGGGGGGAAAAAAAAAAAAAAAAAAAAACGACAAATACCTCCTTGATAAGCCCTTACCTTTACTTTTGACTTTGAACAACAATATCTTTCTTTAGTAATTAAATACATAAAATCATTAAGTTTGATGGTATATTTAGCATCAATTATCATGCTTCATATTTAAGTTAAATTCAAACGTAAACAGCATTAATATCAAACTGGCACCATAGTAATATAAATAAACTAAAAATGTAACTTGTTTAACATTATTAAAATACTGTTTACATTTAAAAGACCATAAAAAAAGTAATTTTATCTTAATCAAATATATAGTAAAAATACTTCGATCAACAATCTAAAGATGTATGTATTTTATTTAAAGGCGAAACATTTTAAATTACTAAATAAATAAAGTCTCCATTGATGAAAAATTTGCACATACCTTATTGATTCAAATCTGTTAATAACTTAATTTGTATTTTAAATTGCAAACCGCATTAACACATCAATCGACCTAGACAATTCGACATCATCGCGAATATTGATTTTGCCTCAGTTTTGTTTTCCACCGAAACGTCATATTTTTGTTGTTAATTCGCATGCGCTGCCAGTCAGAAGTGAAACCGAAAAAAACTTCATAGAACATGCATACATCGTCAAAATTTTATTTTAGATATTCACTAAGTAATTCCTCGACAATGGTAAAAACATCAGATTTTTTTCTTTCTTTTTTTCCCATTAGTTATTAAAATATTTCATCTTTGATGTGAATAAAAGTCACAGAAATGTTTTTTTTATCTGTGAAAATATGTAAGGGTACTAGTAAAGAATATAATTCATTACTCCTATACACCTAAGTTCGCTTATATTCCAAAGGAACCTGAGTTAATATTGCTTAGAATCGTTTTGATAATTGGCTTAAGATTCTTCAAGGATAAAAAAAAAAATAGTATCTCTGAGATCCTTATTATAACACTTAATAAATAGTATTGCTTAGTTAGTTGCATGACTGATTTATTCTCAAATTCATGGAACTAATTTAAAATTTCAAAATGAAGCACCTAATTCAATCACAATGTAATATATTATTTACACCTCCTTAAAAGATCACTATGTTGAAACAGAATTTCAATCTCAATAAATTCTGCCAATTTCCATCTTGTTGGATTCGCATAAGAGCAGTGAAATACCCTTCAGTGCAATATTAGTTTGTTATCAACATTTCTAATCTTTGCACAGAGATTCTTCTGAGCGTTTTGAAGATACTTTTTATCGAGAGTCCTTTGGTGGTTGATCAGTTCTTTTATGAATATTGAGATAGGAGCTCAAATTCAAGAAGACAGGGTCTAGTTTTAAATCAATTAAACTTCAAAAGTCAACTTCCAAAATAATGATCGTTTTACAAACTTTTGGCTTCAAAATTTGAGAAGTCATTCCAGAACAATAGATTATCACCATTTTTTTTAATTGCTTTTCCAGCCATCTACCTTGTCAAGCGAAGATTCAGTTTGATGGTTGATCTAATTACAAAAAAGAAGCGTCAACTACAAATCGTGGATAGAGAGAACTTGTACCTTCATCTCTAAAAGTATCAACCCAACATTCAGAAACCGAATAATCCATCACAGCATTTCATTGATATATTTGATTATTACACTGATATTAATATTTTAGTATGATTTTTGCTGCTTTTGATTATCTAAAATTAAGTAATTTTTTAACCGCTAAAGGTTAAAAAGAATAATCTTTTTTTCTTTGCCTAAATTTTAATAAAAGGAATGCATTTACCTTCTAGGATAAAAAGTATCGAGTTAAGTTTAATAAATTAGGTGTATAAATTCAATAAAAACTTTTATTCAAAATGTCTATCTTTTATAATTTAGTAACAATCTCTTCTTCCTATTTCCATAATTAAATGATATTCAGAAAGGAAACCATTTAAAAATGTTCTCTTTCTTAGAAAGGGAGCAGCTTTAAACGCTGAAAATCACACGTATTGAATTTTCGATAAGTGTCTTCAGCAAGGGATTTTTCCGGGATCCCAAGGAAATTATATTCCTTTGCTTCAGTTCAGATGAAAGATAGATTCTAGCTTTAAATTACAATGATATAATGCTTTGTTGTGAAATTAAGTTTAATCGTGATGCCAGAGGATTAAAAACTACCGATTGTTTTAGTATATCGGAAAGTAGAATGCGCGTTTAAAAGTCGTTATTCGAAATTCGTGAATCCAATAGATCAACTGCAGTGTTAAAGATTTTGAGGTTCATAAACCAAGTCACGGAGGTACGAGTAGCATTGCCCACGCCACACCATCACAAACCCGTTTATAGGGCGGACCACATTCATCCATTATCTGAGGAAAGGACAAGAAACACACACAGAGAGAGAGAGTAAGAGAAAGTACATCCATGAGCAAGCAGGGATTCGAACCCAGGTCCTTCCCATCCGTAGTCAGTTGCGCTAACCACTAGACAGGTTGGGCGGCACATACATAAGAACTACATAGTTAATTAATGCTTAGTTCTTATTCTATCGTAATATAGATATTTAATTAAATTATTATTAAAAGTTTGAAGAAAATTTTAATTCTAATTCTAAAACTTTATAATTTGCTCATACAAATCATGAGCTTTCACAAAACATTTGACTTTATAAGATATTTGTAGTTTACTTTTTGTGAATTTGGCTTTCATAAATATATTAAGCATATTTTAATTATAAAAATCATCCGAAATATAATTAAAGATGTTTTTTAATAATAAAAGTTTGAAGTAATTGTGTTTGAAAACTTTTAATATAATATTAAAGATTTTAAATGTTGGTTCTCATTATGTCACATATATTATTTCAATTTAATATTTTATTGTTTACTTAACTTCGACGTTATCGAAATATTATAATATATGCCTTCTTTCTTTTTCCTCTTTATTGAATTTCCCTTAGAACTTTTACAAAAAGGTACAGATGTTGGGAAGTATTTTACTATTTCCAATCTTTACAGAAATTACCTAGGATATTTCTGAGGGATTTCATCAAAGATTAATGTCAATATTTTCTTTATTGAAGTTTTAATAATATGTTGACATTACAAATTGCAGTTATTCCAGTCAAGTGTGAGGTCGGTTAATACTAGGCAACTTTTGTTTTAAGCTTTGACACCATACGCACGAAAGAAATTTTGGTGAGGGAACAACTAATGCGCATAGATTTTTTCAATTTCATTTATCAAAATTGGAGAAATTAATTTTTCCGAGAGAGTAATGTCTATAATAAATGGATTGTATTATGACCTTTATTATTCATGAAAATGCAAATATTTAATTCCTTATTTATTTTATTAATTTTGTTAACACTTTGTTCCCAATTATATACTCGTTTGACTTACAGGTAATGCTTTTTTTATGAGATATCTAATCGTTTTATTATCATTATTAAAGCTTGGTATTCTCTAGAAAACCACTATGAAAGGAATTCTAACGTGTTAGTAATACAGCTGAAGTAACATTATGACAATATTTTTACTTACTGCTTTTGTTTGGGAAAGAGAGAAATTATTACGAAAAAAAAAAAAAAAAAAAAAAAAACAGCATTACATAATTCATTTTTCTTTCATTCATACTCACGGAATTCAAAAATAACTGCCGAAGATCTTAGTTCTTATGATAATTGTAAATCTTCTCTCAGAGGTTGTCCATAAGTTACATAGAATACTAGAAGCATATATATATATAGATTACAATTCATTTAAAAATTAGTTTACATACATAGTAAGCAACTGAAAAGGTGAAAATTGGTATAAAACTTATTAAATATCCAATGTGCATTTGCCTTATAGGAAAACTTTTCAGATAAGAAGACTTATTAACATGTCGCAAGGTAGAAAACCCTGAAAACTTTCAACTCCCACCCCGACAAACGTGCATGCAGTAAGCAGAAGAATGATCACTAACTTGGAGTATTTTCATTACAGCTCTTATATAATAGTATATTTTAACATCCACCATGCATAGATTACATCTGGAAAGTAATATATGCTTGTTGGATGTTCATCACAACTGTTTCAGATCTTAAATTATTGACTTTATAGATAAAATATTTTTAACAAATTTCTGATCTGATCGTCCACTGATTGGAAAATTCAATGTTTGATAAAGAGCACAGCAGAACAATGTAATATGTTTAGTTACGAAGCTATTAAATTAATGATTTAATCAATATTTATAAATCAATGTAGATTCAAAATATTTAAATGAATGTAATGCTTATATTAAGTGAAGTGCTTTTAACAGATAATTATTTCACAACATTTAAACACATTAAAAATGGAAAAACTAAAATGAGCTTTTATGCAAGTTTTTAGAACAATAAAAATTTATTTCGATTTAAACATAAAATTATAGCAAGTGCTTTGCTTAATATATAGTTAAATGCAACATAGTCACTGGCAAGAAATTTGATCACCTGTTTGCCTAATATTCGACCTTCATTTTTTATTCATTTTTTTTCCTCAACTGAAGCATTTCGTTTCGTTGTAGTAATACAATGACAAAAAGCGATGTCATCTCCAACGACCATAAATAATGTATATTTATCGATAATTTATGAAGATTCTTCACATACAGGTATAATACATAAATAAATGGGAGATATTAATTTCACAAAACTCATCCGAAAAATGCACATAATATTTTGATCCTGGGTCTTCTGTATTTTTAACTATCCCAAGTTATCATTTATTTTCATATCGGAAAATTCTTAAAGTTATTATTCTTAAAATGTTATCATTTATATAATTAACGAAGTGTGAAAGTATTCATGAAATTTTATTTCGATATATTGATGATAAAATGAGAAACTATTTTTAATTAATGAAAAATGTATTTCCTAAAGGTTTATATCTTTTTATTATTATATAAAATTCCTATATTATAAAAAAAAATTCTTAAATTAGTGTACAAAAATTTAACAATAATTAGGAATTTTATCAAATTACTAATTAGGCTTTTACCCTGATTCGGTAAATATGAAAAGTGCAGGTATTTTATTACTTAAATAAAATTATTATTAACAATATATTCATTTTAATAATTTATTATGTCAATTTCATTTATCATTCCATTTAAACTGTCATTTTAAAACAAAAGATTTCTTTTTAAAAGTGCCTCAAAATGACTAATGTGAGACATTTCCATGATGCGATAATAAAATTAAATTTAAATGTAGTTTTAACAAGAAATATTAATAAAAATAGCTGAACAGAACATTTATAATTACAAAAAAAAAAAAGTGTAATTGAAGTTTGGAAATAATGATAAAATAGTAAATTGTAAGGCTTGATTAATGCGAAATTTAAAAAGTGAGTGCAAAAATCAATAAAATTTAATTGCGATATAATTTATACTCAAAGCAAATAAACATTAACATTTTACAAAATAAAGAGTGAGTGATGTATGTTACAGTAATGTCGCACTAGGTTTAAATAATATTTTATAATACAATTTTTTAAAAAAATGAAAAAACATGGGTTTCTTTTGCTATTTGAAATCCAGAAAGTGTAATAGGGAATAATCTAAGCATTTTATCACAGGGGTAAGACCGAACTGGCATCGACTGTATAGCGCTCAGGCCTCGGTTCATGGGTTCGAATCCCACCTAGGCTATGAGTGTTTGTAGAGGCTCAGAATTTAAATGGTAGATTCCAGTCTAATTATAATCCTCGTGTGCAGAAAAATTACCTTTGAGTTGCAAACAATTCAAATGGGCGTAGTTATAAAATTTGACTTATACATTTTGTTATTCTAATATTTACATATTTTTTTAGTTAAAAATTATCAATTTTTAACGCTATAAATAGATATTTTGAACTAGATAATTTAGAAAATTTCTGTGTAGGCTTGTTGTCGAATCCAGGTCTATCAGATATTGCCATTGCACTAGCGTACTTCCCTTTATCTAGTCCTGAGCGTCTACTAGATGCAAAAAAAACACTAATTATTGCATGAACAGCAGTGGATATTTTGATTTTTATGATAAAGTAATAGATTCAACAGTATTTACATTGTTTTATAATCTAATCAGAGTTTCATAAATCTTTGACCAAACGAAATTTTTAATTTTTGAAATAGATAAGAGAGTTTTATGGAAATAGTATAAAATTGTGCAAGTGGTATCTAAGTGACAACACGAACTGTGCTTCTCATCCTCTCGCTTGGTTATGCAATAGATTCGTGACACAAGATTGAATATCAAATAAATTTTATGTTTCCTTAAAGTATTTTTATCATTTATTCCATGTTACAAATTTAACAAAACAGATAGTGCATATAAGTTTCAGTCAAATATTGATTCAAAATTTTGGAGTACATTAAAAATGTTGATAAATGTAATTTTCCGTATTTTGCTTAAAGTTGTATTAGTACTATCTCTCTATATAACTTCATTAAAAAATGTTTTAAAATATGGGAAAACTAATTTTTTTAATTCACAAGCATAACCAGACAAGTTCCTGTAAAGAGAATTATTTAAATTAACAAATAATTTTCCTTTTATTTAAAAATTTTAGAAGATTGAGATAAAAGAGAATTAAACAATGCAATATTTGGAAAATATGAGAGATATAGGGTTACATCCCAATATAGTTTAATGAGAATTTTTCGATTATTATAAATAAGGGATATATTTGATAAGTTCAGATTTTACAATATGAATGGAAAATGCAATTATTCGTTAAAGGTTTCAATAGATTAAATTTTCAATGCGTTTAATGACTATATCAAATGTATTCGAAACTTATAATTACCAAAAAATGTTAAGCCTGTTAAAAAGTGGAAAAGTTTCTCTCAATAAATATTCTTATAAATATTCTCAATTAACAAGATTGTAATCAATCTTGTCAAGAGTAATTAAAAAATTAAAAGAACTAATGTAGTTTTATAAAAAAAATATTATAATGCATAACCTAAAGGAGTTGAGTGGATGCATTTCATCAGAAAACATTGAAATTCTTAAAAATTAAACACATTAAACTTTTAACAAAGTTCTCAAAAAAAAAAAAAAAGAAAGAAAAGAAAAGAAAAATTTTTTTGCCGAAGTAAAAATCTGTTTTAAAAAATTTCTTTTTTTTTTTTTTCTTTCAGGAATAAATATAAAATGGATATACACTTTTGATTTCTTCTCTAAAATCTCGAGAAATCCCGAGAATCTTCCAGAAAAGATTTATAGTTTCAAGTATATTTTTACTTCACCATATTTGCTTATTTTTGATTATGTATTTCCTTTATTAGGACTAAATTCTATAGAAGACGATATTTTTTTTTTTTTTTTCTGTTTCATTTACAATAAGACATTTGGACAAATTGTAATGCACAAAAGATTTTGGGACATACATTTTTTTAAGGAACAGAAGAAAAGGAAAAACTAAAAACAATGAATGCATTTGAAAGACAAATTCATAAATTTAAAGAAATTGCGGGAGAATAGTTCGTTAAATATTGGAAAGAGATGTATTCATTCTTTAAAAAATTTAAAGAATAAGCTTCATCATTCTTATTAATTGCTTCATTCTTGTATGAAGGTATTGCAACACATAGAATGAAACAGTTTTGAAATGATAGGAGAAATTTTCTAATCTGGATTAATTTATCTCGGTCTAACTTATTCTACATTCTCATCCTTGTAGACACTGTTTATATGTTTTCCTTCGAGGTTTAATTGTAGACATGTACTATCATTACGAAATCATACGTACTATTGTTCGTTCTTTTATTTCTGTAATGAATAAAGACTCAAAACTTTCAGATGATAATGTACCACAGCATAAGCTCAATAATTAAAGATTAGCTGATACTGTTTTTAATCAATCAAGTGGATATTTCAGGATATTTAATATATATACAATTGAGAAATAAATTATAAGTTTATCAGACCTGAACCCAATGAAACAGGAAATAGCCTGCTTGACAAATGGATACTGAATAAGAGGAATGCACAAATAGTTTCAGAGATGCAATGTGAACCGTAAATATTTATTACTGAAGTGTCATCAAAAACTATAAACTACTTGTTACCAAAATAATAAAACATTCTTAGTAATCAATAAGTTTCACATCCCAATTTTAGCATACTCTTTTATATGCTTTAATATTTTAATTTTTTTTCAAAATAGAACAGAAATAGAACTTTGCCTAATTACTTTAATTTTTATTGCTTTTTAATAATAATTATAATTATTCCTTTAAAATTTAATAGTTATTCCTTTTAAATAAATTGAAACAATAAATTTTGTTACATCTTTCTAGATAATTATTTAGATAATATTTTCAAAATTATAAGTAAATATTACTTAATCTGTAATATGAAATCAAAAGAAGGGAATAAAAAAGATGCTAACGTTATTTTTGGTAACTCGCAAGATTGTTCTTCAATGGGATAATTTGGTCAATGGTAAGATCACTGGTAAGCAGTTATGTTGTTTTAACATATTCCCCTCTATAGCTAAACAAAAATATTTTTGTACATATTTTTCATTTTATTTAAGGATAAGTTATATGTGAGGCTTCTCTTTTGCAGATTTCATTATTTTCGTTTTGTTGTTGACGGATAATTATCAGTTATCCCATGATTAAAATTTTTTAAGTAATACTTTTAGGCGCAAATCTGTATTCATGTGATATTTGACAGTTACAATCGAATTGAAACATAACTGACAAAGTTATATATATAATAAAAATAAACAAATAAGATAATAAAAAATAAGATAAAATAAAATAAAAATTAGTTGATCTGATCGGCCATTTAATTTTGTCAATTTTCGATATGTATTTCATGACTTTAGATAAGTTGCGTCAACTGATTGCAATAGATGTGTATCGAATTCTAATTTTATAGTTTAATTGTTGAAAGCACAAAAATTTTCATGTAAATAAATGAAATGCGCAATAGAATATTTGGATGGAATTCTTGGATGCAAAGCAAAAATGCGTTGATTGCAAATTAAGATCGAAGCACATCTGCTCGTGTATTCCTGAAACGGAATGTATCGTTAGATCAGGTCACTGGCATAGGGGCCAAGGCCTACAGTGCCCACATCGATTTTTTTTAGAGTACTCTGGGGTGTAAACCGTATGTCCTGATTAGGTGGACAGCCTTACCCAGTCCGAGGGTCGAACTTCAGACCTGTGTCTTGGAAGTGCGAATCGCTACTACTAGACCGCCATCCCTCTTCATCTTGTTCGGTCAGTTAGTTTGTGCTAATGAGATAGTTGACAACTATGGATTGTTTTAAGGAAGTAAGTAAAAGTTCACATGTGAAAGCAGAGTTTTTTTTTTTTTTAATTTAGCTTAAGAAAAGTAATTTCTAGTAATTTTATTAAGGTATTAAGTTATTTTCTACTTGAGGCATTTTTTAAAACTTTTTATAGCTACTCGGAAATTTTTATGTAGTCTCTATCCACCGCTAAAAACAGGTTTGAGTGTAATCTAGAATAAAATATTTATAAATTAAATGATTGAATGGCGACCGACATTGACTAAAAACAGGTTTGAGTGTAATCTAGAATAAAATATTTATAAATTAAACAATTTTCCCTAGAATATATATACCCCAGCGATCGGTCGAATAGTTAGTGCTCTTACCTTCGGTTCAACACTTCATGGATTCGATTCTCTCTTCAGATTTAGATTTTTGTAGTGGTTCAGAATTTACTTCGCTGTACGCCGCTGTCTTATAATATCTTGCTGAATTATCACCATTTGAGGATAAACAAATAAAAAAGCCAGGTAATACATATTATTAGGTTGGGGAAAAAGAAATCCATTATTTTTACGTGAACTTTATGTAACTTCTTTT
Source organism: Latrodectus geometricus (assembly GCA_026290005.1). NCBI lineage: Eukaryota > Metazoa > Arthropoda > Arachnida > Araneae > Theridiidae > Latrodectus > Latrodectus geometricus. Next base: position 60,636 of record JAPDSC010099715.1, on the reverse strand, counting down.
GGATTCACTTTGTAAAAAGGTTTAAAACAGCTTTCATGTAGATTTTTAGGTCTTGCGCGTTATGACTGCTGACATGCGGTTAACTTCGATCATTTTTGATATTTTATAGACATTTTCGACGATGCTGTATCCACATGCGAGGTGCATCTCTAACATCAAAAATACCCGAACGGAATCGACGAAACAAAAATTGTACGTAACTGGTTGTTACAGTCTTATATAGGACGATAAACATCTTTCACAATTTTAGCCACCCGGCTATCTTTTTCGCCGTTACAAGAAAAAAACGAAAATGTATCGAATTTTCTGTTTGTTGTCTTCCATTTTTAAAACCTTGTACTCGTAACTGAATTAATCAAACAAAAAAACCGCAAGAGGATATTCTAGTGTCAAATGTCACCTTTCCAACTAGCATAAATCTGAAATTGTTTGATAGATACCTCACGAGATATCGATCACTCCAGACGTCTACCGGAAAAATAATGGATTACTTTTTCCCCAAACTAATATTTATGTATACTTATTTATTCATGACATACATTACCATGATTAATTTATCTTCATTTGGGATAAATTTTATTACTATTGCGTTTAATCATTAATTTTTGTAACAATCAATGAGTTGAAAATGGTGATCACAAAATATTTAAAATGTCAAATAGAATATTTATAATGGGATTTAAACATAATAACATGCCACAAATTATGTTTCAATAAAAATAGATGTATTGCTGATTAAAGAAACTAAAATTTCAGCTAGCAATTACTTCCGACTTTGAGTGAAATTATCATTGTCTCTCTCTAGCTTTCCATTTTATTAAAATACTGTTCTCATAGCAAAAAATTAAACGATAAATTGTTTTTTACACTCTGTTTAGCTACAAAAATTTTGATAATTTGAAAATATGAATAATCCTTCAATAATTTTCTTTTGTATCAAAAAGGAAAATATAATCTTATTCAATAAAATGTTATATTTCCGTTTTTCTATATGATAATATAAATATGATAATGCATATTTATATACATACTCGCATGTTATTATGCTTTTAAACTTGCATTTTATTGATTGATTTATTTTTATTTACCATCAAAAAACCTACAATATATTGTTTTAGTTTTTGCGGTATTCTATTTAAAAAGTAAATATATTAGAATGTTTCGTTTTATAGTTTTTTATTAATTGATGCATTTTACAAAAATGAAATATTTTTTAATCACATGAACGAGTTATAAAAATCCTAAATATTCTCAGAAATAGCATCATTATCTTTGAATGCTTCTACAACATATAAACATATTCAATCTAAAACTTAAGTCGAGATAGTAATGAGGAGAGACATTGGTTTTGTTTCCGCAAGATAACGTGTTCGTTGCTATATCAAAAGATCGTGGGTCAGAACATATTAAATGTCCGTAAAATTTAATGTCCTGATAGTATGATGTGGAAGTTTGGAGAGGAGGATCATTTGAAATGTCGATTTTAATTAAACTAGCATCAAAATTATCGGATTTAAATTGTAGCTTCTGGTCTAACGAATCCTCATGTGCAAAAAGTAACAGTTCAGCTACAAACAAACTGCAGGAAATTCAGAAATGCTTTTTCAACAAATAGGCAGATAAAAAACAAAACAAGCAAACAAATGTAGAGTTCTTAATGTTATTCAAAATATACATGTGAGGCTATAATAGTAAATATTTCAAACCATAAGGTCTAGTGGTAGGACAGCACTTTTCAGAGTGAATCTGATAGCTCAATCTATGCCACTGTTGACTAATGGTACATAGATGCCCTGCTACATGCACGTCAATCGGAGTGGGTGTTTGCAGGGTTTTTTCCCCTTACGATGTATGAATATATAACCGACTATCTCTAAACAATTCTCCCAAATGATAAAATATTTTACAATACCCGATGGCCGTCATTAGTATGAGGTGTCAAAATCTTAAGATATTCTTTCTTTGCTAATGCAAGAAAGAAATACAATAATTGGCAAGAATGCTTATTCATTCTGAGACATAATAAATTATTTTAATTAATTAATAAAGTCTTACTTTTAATTATTATTACTATTAATAAAAATTTAATACTAAATTATTAATTTAGTATTAAATTTCTATTAAATGAGTTATATAAATACATTTATAACTCAACACAGCAAATTTAGCATAATTTAATGCTAGAGCTACATTGATGTTTTTGCACTCCCACTTTGCTTGCAATTTGTATAACGAACATACATCTGATGTGTTATATTTTAATTTTTTTATGTTTAAGAAACAAATATATTTCAAAATAATTTTCATTATTTAATTTTAAAATAGCCTGAAAAACATCATAATACCTAAAAACTAAGGTATACCTTGTTTTAAGTATTCATAGAATGATAATTTCTGGATTCTTCATAGATAATAGGCGTTTTTCATTTGTTGCAAGGAAGGCAATCAAAATAATATTTTTGTGTTCCAACATTAGCAAAGAAACACAAAGAGTGGTGCAGGGCAAAGTCTTAAATATTGTAGACATCTAAAACGTTAACTTCTGAGATTTGGTGGCCTAAAATGAGATTAAAAATAACTAGAAATTTTTAGTATACTGGAGGTTTATTTCACTTCAATAAGCACTTATATATAACAGCGTCTCCACAATCAGAAGATTATGAGTATTTACAAAGATGAATACTTAATACTAAATAAGAAATGTTCTTAGTTCAGCTATCTGACATAGGTCATCTATAACGAGAACAGAAATTCTCGTCGCGTCTGTGTTCAATATAAATCCAAGGATCTTGAGTGTTTTACAAAGTGTCGGCCCTTACTTTTTCACCTGTAATAGATCCAATTGAAAAACTTTGCTTTAATTACCATAGAACGCAGGCATCCTCTAAGTGAAACTAAGAGTGAGTTAGTCATATTGTCCAATCAGCTCACAGTATCACTAATGGGGCGCATCTCGTGAGAATATATACTTGCCTCCAGTAACCAGTTAAAATATATGACTTAAGCATTGCCCACTTCCAATAATTATTTTATTAACCGATGCTAAAACCGGGAAGGTAAATATTTTTGGAAAATAGACACTTATCGAATAAAACCTCGAACTTCAATGAAAGACTGACAAAACGCAAGATTTCCTGAAAGCATAATAAGAAAATTTAAAATTTCTCTACTGTTAATGGAAACAAGAATACCATAAATTCGACTTTTGTTTTTACATCGCTGTAGCAGTCTAAATGATTTGAATGCGAACTTAGAAGTTATTTCGGCTTTTGGAGATTGATGAACAAGTAGAGATATAGACTAGACAATATTTTTTATATACGAAAAGTGATATTAAATTTAAGACTTAATATGGTCAACAATTTTTAAATACTTATCCCAAAAAATTTACAAGAAAAATGCTTAAAAAAAAAAAAAAAAAGATGTACCAAAAAAACGTTCTTTGGGGGGGGGGGGAGATTTTAATTTTGATTAAATATGAAAAATTTAATTTGTATACATGTTTTTATGTAAAATTGAAAACTTGATTAGCAGTAATATGGGTCATATAAAAAACATAATGACAATTCAGTATTATAAGATGGAAAAAGCCTATCTATACTGAAAGATTTTAGGAATCGAACTTAGAGCATGTAAAATGTCAACTATTTTATGGTTTTGGAAACTCTATAAAAGAGACAGTTAAGCGTTTTGTTAAAATTTGTATTGGATATAACAAACTATGTATATTTCTTTAGTAAAAAAATTAATATTAAAAATTTTTGTAGAAGTTTTATAAATCAGAATACTAGAAATGATTTCATGACATTATTTAAATAAAGTATTTTTGTTATAATCATTTTACTTTAAAATATAGAAAAAAAATTTTTTTTCAGAAAATTGTCCATTCTGAAACCTTATACATCCAAAGAACAAAATGTTTAATTTTTGTGTCATATTCATCCATTTGCAATATCATGAGTGTAGTATTGATAATAGACAATTTAAATAAATTTTTTTTAGAGTTTTGAATGATCTAAAAATGAGATATTTTGTAGTATATTAAAAAAAATCCCTTAATATATGTTATATTGGAATATGTATTTCCATTATTCATTCAAAATTACGTCACACTTTAAGATAATAATCTGCTGTAATTAAATAATCAATACTTATGTGAAAACAAGTATATTTTTCTACATAATGTAGTGAAGAAATACGATATTTATTAATCATCTCAATAATATTTACAAGTTTATTTGACAATTTTACATTTGATAAATATGAACGAAAAAGAAAAATTCAAACACATAAAAAAATAATGTAAAGTAATTACTTTAATTAATTGACAAAACAATGAATAGTATATTTTTAAGGAGACTATTTCCTTTTACCAAATTTAAACATGAAGAATATTTATAAAAATCATTGAATAATGAATCAACTTCCACTGAAGCTACAGTATAGTGATGCTGAGTTTTCAAGATTTATCAGCCAGTAATAAATCAGTTCATTTTTTATAAAATTGATTCAATGAATCTGGAACAGCTTTCACTATTTTCTGTGACTTTTTTTTCACAATTCCAATTATAAATGATAAAATATCTAGCAAACAATTCAATCTTCACTTAATAAATCTTCATCAAAGTTGATATCCTGAAACAATCAAATTTAAGATGAATATTTATCATATTTCAAACTTACATTATAAAATTAAGTAAATTTCAAAATAAAACATGAAAGAGCAAAACACTTACATCATCATTGTTCTCATCAAGATTGAGATTTTTTATATCAAGTTCTAACTCCATTTCATTTAGTAATTTAACTTCATCAACATTCAACTCATTTGATGCAGCTTCACTTTGAGCCTAATTCATGTACAGAAAAAAGTACATAAATTTTTGTTTAAGTATTTTAAAAATATTTCTAAAAGGTGATAAAATCTAATATATAAAATTAATGTTTAACAAAATAATACATTAATTACAAGATTTTATTTCAATGTATTATAATCTTTCCATAATGTTGTTCATATAATTACAAAATTACTTTTTAATTTCAAATTGTATCAAAAATATTTATATATAATTGCCGAAGGATGGCAGATTTTTTTAATCACAAAATGATAACTCTATATAGCATTGTAAGCAAGAAAGTTCTTGCTGTTTTTGCATTGTCATTGAATAAAGTGAAAATAAGTATGCAAATTAGGTGTATGACAAAATTGAGTCAGTCGAGAGTAAGAATATCATTTATAATAAAAGTAGGTCCACAGTGCACATTCATCAATTATAACTTGTACAGTAGCAAAGAGAAATGGACAGGTCAAAGGAGCTCCTTCGGTCTTGTTTGCGTTACAACTTCAAAGTGGACTTATCAGGTGCTGTATCAAATTGTCAAATATGTGAAGCGTTTGGGGAAGACTGTGAATAAATATATGGCAAGAAATTGGTTTCACAAATTCAGATTGGGAGATTTACCCCTCTGCATCAACACAAGATTATGCTTTGTGCCTGGAGGATTACTTGTCAAGTGGTTCATCATGAGCTGCTACCAATGGGCCAAATGGTCACTAAGGAGCCACACTCACAGCATTTAGAACATGTAGAATAGGCATTGCAACAGAAGGAGCCAGCACTGGTTAATTGCTAAGGGGTATTGTTCTTGACTGATAACATGAGGCCGCATGCACGAGTGGCCAGGATTAATATACAGCAACTTGGTAGGGAAACTTTGTGCAATCCTCCTACTCACTTCATCTTGCAACATCAGATTATCATCTCTTCCGTTCCCTGGACAATCATTTTTGTGGAAAATCCTTTATCTAAAAAACAGACATGCCCTACGCATTCATGGACTTCTTTATGTACAAAACCCATGAGATTTACCACAAGGGAATTGCACAACTGGAAACACATTGGCAGATGATGCTGGATGACGATTACTTCGGCAACTAAAATAGGCTACACTTTCTGTAGGTCATGTACTTTTGTAATCAAAAATGGCGAAAACTTACTTGTTTGTCTAGTACTTACTTCAATTTAATAAATTAAGGGGGGAAACATTTTATTACCAATATAAACAAACATAAAAAAATAATTTTATATTAATTTTTAGATATATGGAATTACTTTAAATATGAAACAATAAACTTCCTGTGCACATTTCAAATACAATAAAAATTAATGATAATTCATTTATTCAAAGCAATACAAATATCGATACAAATAGTTCATTTGTATCTATGTTTATTGAATTATTATTCTCTGAAAAATTTGAATTTCTATTATTTTTATAGTGCTTGAAATATTTCGTTAACTTAGAAACAAATAGTTAACTTTTTAACATTATTTTGACACTGTAATGTCTTAGTGATGTTTTCTTCATAAATTTATACTATATTAATGATAATACTTGCTTTAAACAATAAAATTTGATTCAAGAATATTTTTAAATCAATATAAAAAAATATACTAAGACATTTTAAAAGCTTTTTATATTATTAAATTATACAATATAAAATCCACTAAGCAATGAAAATGCAGTATCCAAAAAGAAAGGTCACATAAATGTGAATTTTTGAAAATCAATACACATATTTTTCATATGCAATTAAATGAAAAAAACAGTATTTAATAACTAATATGATAATCTTAAATTGAAATATACTCTTTGTCATGCCATTAATAAAATTATCAGCCATTTACCTCAAGAGTTTCTCTTCAATGATTCACACAACAAATAAATGATTGCACAAATCATAGAGATTGGCACCTAGTACTGTAATTTTAATGAATAATAGCACACCTTGTTTAATGGCGAACAAGTCAAGAGATGAAGGTTGATAGCGTAATGGACATAGGTTGGGTTACTCAATTTATTGTTTCAATATTGTTGTTACTCAATTGTCATTTTTTGATCATAAAGACTAATTAGACTGAGACGTACATTTTAATAAGAACTCCAAGTAACTATGAAGAATATTAATTCCACATAGACAATTTACTGCTTGATGCACGTATAGTAGAATTGTCCAGTTGAAAAGTAGTCCCTAGTATTTGAGCTCCCAATATTCTAGGAATACTATAATTTAAATGAAGTTAAAGGAATCTGCTGCGTATGCATATTGCATAACTTTCACTATACTTTCAATAACAGGGATAGCAAGCTATTTTCTTCTAAGAGACTGATTATTAACTGCTACTACATTTGTAACAGAAGCAATACAGACCATTAAGGAAAATAATTTGCCATACTTTTCGGGTTGTTCACTTGTCTAGTCTTTTGGCATGAAAATATGGAAGTGAAATATTTGTCTTTGGGGGGTTATTTCATATATAATTTAATATGATGCAAATACCTCATGATAGTTTGTGAACAAATTATATCAAATAACACATATAAATTAAATCATGTATATATTTATCATATTATATATATTTAATCTAATAGTATATATATATATATATATACTATTAGATAAAAATAATTTTATTTGACAATCTATAAGATTACTATCTATACTGCTGTATTCACTGCTGGCAGCCTCGTTTTATATTTTATTCTCCTTTAACATTATATTCCTCCTTTAACATTATTTCCGTAATATTCCTCATTTCCCCCTTCCATGAAATAAACGGCCTGAAGATATACATGAGTTGGGGATGGCAGAAGCAGTTATAAAAATGCAGAAGAGAGAGCCAGAATTTCACACTACAAGAAAAAAAAACTCTTGTCATAAAAAGATGGGCATCTATTGAATCTTAAAGCCTGTAAAAACTGGAAAGCTGAAGCAATATAATTCTAGGAGCTTTTGGTCTGGAAGAGCTATATATACTCCTATAACACAAAGATCAGTATCATGAAAATACCACAAGGAATGAACTAAATGAGTTTTCAAAGTGTTAAAAATAGGTAATAAAATCATTAAAATATGGTAATAGAATATTCTTCTGTAAGTCAATGTTTTATAATTAATTTTCAAGCCAATACCTTTTTTATAGTGGTATCCTTTATTTTACTGCTTTAATTAATTACCATTAAATATTAATACCACATGGGTACTCAAACATGGTGTAGTAATGTTTAAATATTTGAAATAGCATATGCAACATAATTTTTGTATGTATGTATATGGATAAGTAGTATTTTTGTGTGATTAAATTAAAAGTAATTTTTAAGAACAATAAAACAAAGCCAGTTTCTGCATCTACTTTCAGGTTTGATTCTGGGAAGAAAAAAAATAATAATTACAAAACACAATGTTAAAAAAATAATATCTCATTTAAATTCAAGATATTATTTTTAAGTACTTTATTGCAACGATAAATAACTAGACATCAATACAATGTCACTTGCATCATAATAACTCATATGCCATTTTTTAAATTCAATAATCCAATAGGACACATTTTTGTCTCTGGTATTATCTTGTTAAAACTTAACTACTGTCTGTTGTTCTGACAATTAAAGTATATATTGTGTTAAACAAAATTTAGTTTGGTTTTCTGCCACAATGTTTATTTTTTGCATACATGGGCTAGTACAGAAAAACCTACAATTTAAAGCTGATACTAAGCCATTAAAAACATTTAAACGCAAATGACAGAATTGAAACCTATGAACAGTTGAACTGAAGGCAAGAGTACAAACCATTTGTCTGACAACTCAATAATGTTGAACATGTGTGACTATTTCAAGCTAAGATCATAATGACAAATAGAAAATCTTTTGAAACTAGCACATTATTCATTTTTAGCAAATAAAACCACAGCTGCAGGTTTTTATACTATTAAAATTCTTTCTAAAAATAACTCATAAGAAAATTAATTTTCATAAATTATCTTTACTTCCAGATACTGCAATTTTGTTATAGAGCAGTATGCAATAACTCTATTTCATTTTACCCTTAACATGATTGAATGTGATAATTTAAAAATGAGTTTAAAATACTCACAGAATTTTCAAGCTTTTCATTAAAACTACTTCCAATAGTTTCTTTTGGAATTGAAAATTGTTCACTGGCTGTATTATCTGAAAACTCTGAAGTTTTAAATGAAGATATAAAAGGTTCAGCATCTCCACCACCCTATGGAATGTAACAGAATTAAAACAATAAGCAAAATGGCTAAAAATAAAAATTAATGATGGTAATTTGATGATTTTTTAATACATAATTTTGTCTAAACAATAGAATGAAGAGTCAAAAACTAGACTATTTAAAATTAGCATATCTTCTACATGAGTTTTTATTCATTAGTTAATATCATAATTCCTTATTATAGCAATATTTTCTGAAGTTGAAATAATTATAGTATATAACTAGAACTTAATATTTTTATATTCAAAATTTATTAAATCTACCTAAATGTAAGTATAAAGCAATAATTCATTACCTCTGATAAAGAATGTTGACTTCCTGTGGCATCATCTTCAGCTATGTATGTAAATCTCCCAGATGCTTCAGCTTCTTTCATCTCTTCTATAGGATTCTTTTCATAATTGGGCTAAGAATAAAGAGAGAAGAAAGTCATACTAGAATTATATTTTTCCTCATGAATCTAGAGTAGACTAAATATAAAATGTCAAATAATTCAATAGGGAATCAACATTTGTTATTCATAAAATACATATATTAAGCACATACAGTAAGCTCTTATTATATGCAGCTTTCCTTTTCTCTACTTTTATAACTATGATAAATTATGAAGGGATGGCCAGAATTTTCTAGGTTACAAGCCACTTTTAAATTTTTGACTTGTGATAACCTTTAATGACAATCATGAGTCAAGCAAACCTATGTTTACATATGCAGATCATGAAAAAATAGCATTGGCAATCACAAATGTTTTAATGGTCCACCAGTCAATTGTGATCCCCTTAATAGCCATCCCTATATTATGGTATTAAAAATGACTAACAGCATAATAAGTTGAAGTAATAGAATCAGTAATTAGAAATGAAAGACAATATTTTAATGTGAAAAATAATAAAAAGTTGATTTATTATTTTTGTTGAAAATAATAAAGTTTTAAGCTCAAACAATTATTGTTCTTTAAATAGAATAAACATTTTTATATTCTATATGAATCAAAGTTTCTGAAATTAATTCTTCTATATTTCAAAACAAGTTATAAATTTTGTTATAAAATAATTAACATGCAAAGATGAAAGATACAATGAACCAACAAAATTTTTATACAGTGTACTGGCATTTGTAGAATTAAATTTATTTTCTATTACTTAAAACTGACAATTATGATTATTCCACATATATAATAAAAATAGGTTTAATTCATCTTTACGATACACAATGGACAAATTACATCAACTGCCACAGTAACAAAGTGATGTGATCTAAATGTTTATTAAATTTCTTTTCAATGAAGAGAAATGAAAAAGATTTGATTTTTGTAAAGAACAACCTGAGAAGTATTGCAACAATTTATTTGTTACTGAACAAGAAACTTGCTACATTATCACATCTTGAAATGATAATCTAGTTGTTCATAAGCTGCTGTAACTACTTCTCCAAAACTGAAGAGTTTCAAAAGTCATTCCTACCAGAAATCCAGTTTTTTTTTTTTTTTTTTTAAACTTTCCTAGTATGCACAGAGAACATACCTATATTATTAGTCTTCATCATTCATTCTTCAGCTGATTGAATATTATCATACAATAGTAAATTTCTTTCATTTTGGAAAGAAATTACAAGAATAGAGTACCTTTGAAGACTGGCATTACTTTCCCGGAAATCAGGAATACTTGTATGTAATAACATTTTATTTTTATTAGACTTGCCATACAGCTACATTAAGCAGATATAATGCCAGTAAAACATGTTTCATAATACTATCCGCTTAACCACTCCTTAAAAAGAAAAAAAAAATTGTTTTTAAAACAGAATTTCAAATTCTAATAATTTAAATTCCACATTATGATTTATAGAAGCTTTGAAGCTGAAAAAAATCAGTTTTGAAAATAATCCATCCTATTTGATAAAAGCACAATGACTAATAGAAAACACAAATATACATCAATATTTTTAAGAAATGTTGAAAATTAGTACTTTACCATTATTGACAGATAGCTAGATGCTGGCTGGCGAACTTGATTTTGTTTAACATATTGTTCAGCTTTAACAGCATCATGCAAACCTGGGAAAAGATTTTCATATTCTTCAGGATTAGCCAAAGCATGGGAAGCTCTTTCATTAACTTTCTTCACACTTTCTTTCCATAAGTTGACAATCCTATTTTACATTCATTAATAGTTACAATTTGAAGGAAAATATGAAATGTACTTAATTCATAGCATTTTAAATTCCTTTCTTTGATAAAAAAATTTAGTTAAATTTCCATAATGATATTATACCAGGGAAAATAAGTTTAATTATTCATTTACTAACTATTTAACAGTTGATATAGAAGTTATTTTTTGTAGAAAAATAAAGAAACTGCAAATCCTTGAAGTTATTCTAAAATATAATTGTTTAAAAACATGTTTAACACTTAATCAGCACTTTTTTTCTTTTGAACTTAAAACCTTTCCTTTTTCTAAGACTATCATTTTTAAAAACAAAACTAACAGTATAAATTTAAAGTATTCATATCTTTTAAAATAATTGAGTTATTATAGGGTTGAATGTTTACAAATATCAGAAAACAGCTAAATTTTTAAATTTAGGAATAGGTCAATAATGAATTTAAAACAGATTAATTATTCACAAAACAAACATTTTCAGACTTTAAATCAAAATAATATTTCTTAATCAATAAAAACAAAAACATTTCAGTGCTTATGAGTAGAGTAGAACTTCATCAATCATAAGGGATCCAGGTCATCCAAATTAACAAAAGTACAGATTAAGCAAACTAATCAATAAATTGAGCCAAGGATAGTAAATAAACTACAGTATACAGTAAAAAATTACACTTTAAATTTAAGAGAATGAGATATAAAACTAATCATCAGATGAAAAACTACTTTAAACATGATGGTCCACGCTAAGCACTAAGTTCACCAGGAAAGAGAGAGAGAGAGAGAGAGAGAAACAACAATTTGTGACTGTTTATTCTTTTAACAAATTTACTGAATGAAATAGTATTTGCTGACATATTTGAACACACAAAAAATAAAGGTCGCGGCACATAAGTACAGAATTCATAGCTAATTATAGAACAGCACTATATAGTTGCATAAAAATGGACAGAAAGTAAATGGGATGATCAAGGGATGGTAGAGAAAATGTATAGTTTGACTCATCCAAGGTTAATAATAACATTCCAGTTTCAACAATAATACATAATTACACTAATTTGCCTTTTATTTATATAGTATGTACATACATACACATGTATGTATATACTTCTAAATAACTTTCTGGATTAAGCAAACTCCTGTTAAATAAAGTCTGAATTAATGAAGGTTTCTATAATTGTACAATTATGCTCAAGAAATTAAAATTAAAAAAATATATTCTAATTATTAACAATAAACTAGGAAAATGTCAGAAATACAAATTAATAAGCTTCTTCACAGATGTAAAGTACACACATCAAAATTCAATAAATACTTTGTAACCTTGATGACAAAAAAAATAGCTCTTTAAATTCTTAAGAAAATCATTTATTTGAACATTTTTTGACATTTGATATATTTTAAACCAAAGAAATATAATGTGTTCTCTCACTAAAATTTAAGAAATTTATTAAATTTCATTTATTTACTTAATATTACATACAAGTAATCTTTAATGAATTTTATTTCTATAAAAATTACAAATTATATACACATATGAAAAATATACTAAATACTGTAAGCTATTAAAATGACTAACTTACTTTGGTACTTGACTAGGTAAATAGGTACGAGCAAAGAATGCTGCTTCTGGCAAACGACCTGTTTGAACTAACATATTCAACGCCTTTTCTTTTCTACAAAAGAAAATTACACATTGAAAAAGCTGCTAGTGGAATATATTAATGCACATAGTTTCATGTCAAATAATTTCAATCACACATTAAGGTAACAAATCTAGCATATTAATAGAAAATCAAATTAAATACTTAATTTATGCAAAAAGAATTTTTTACAGACAACTCAAAAGAAACATTTCCCAAAAATCTTTGATCAAGATTATTAATATTTTTTGAGAATAAATAAGAAACAAATTAGCTTTCACAGTAAACTAAATAGGTATAAGCAAATTTATTTTCATTAATCAACAGCATCAAAATTGAAAATATTTTTCTGAGAATAATAATTAATCGTTCCTTCAAAATTTCCATTTTTGTTAAATAATGTTCTAAGCTTTATAAATACACTGTTTGTTTTACCTTTTTGATAGAAAATTAAAGAACATGATAAAAAAAAATAAGCATTTAGTAAAAAAGACGGAAAAATGTAAAGATTTTTAGTTTTCTTACATTTTGAAAAAATTGTGATCAAATATGCTATTCAAAATCAGAAATATACAAAATAGGATGATAGTATATAAAATTTTGTTGATTGAAAATGATAGCTGAAAAGAAAAAACAATAACGGATGAAAGTCTTTTATTATTGGTTTAATTTTTAATCTTACTTAATCAAATTTTTCTTGTAAACTAAAATTTGCAAAAACACAAGAAAAATATTAGTCCAAAACAAATATTGGAACAATGAATTGCACTTTTGTAAATCATAGCTAGTACAAATGGGAGAAATAGATAATAATAATAATATATATCATTATATGTCATAAGATTAATAAAAATACTAAATTATTTTTAAATACTAAAATATTTTTTTACTAAAATAAAATCATACTTGTTATTAATAATATTTTTATAAATAAAATAATTTAAATGAATAATATATAAATAAAAGTTTTAAATGAATTTTTTATTCATATAAAAATGAAACAATTATACAAAATTAAAAGTACCACAGTTTACGTAACCAAAGTACATAACATCTTCACAGATGATCCCTAATTACTTTCTAAGCTTCTTTTGAATGTAAAACATGCAAATGAAATTCAATCCAAAAAACTAATAATGGATAGAAAGAAGCAATAATAAATGAAGATTAACCCTTTAAAAAAATAGTTATAGTAAAATAATAAAAATTTAGAAAATAATTTTAACTTAGAACACTTTTGTTTCTTTAATTATATTGAATTTAATTCTCAACATTTTGAAGTGAGTTGTTAAACATTTCTTAGTAATCAAACATACATAAGATCTTGTAAATGAATTGAAAATAAAATGCTTACATTCTTAGTTAACCATTTAAGCGGTCAATTATTTTACCAGAAATGCTTCTAAAAAAGGCATATTTTTTATTGCATATAATTAAGTACCATACTTAATAGAATAAGAATATTAAGAATTTTTTTTATTTTTTTTTTCACTTTTAATGCTTTTTTACAACATTTTTTATTTTACAAATTTGGATACAAAAACCACTAAATGTTTTTTTCAAGTACACTCTGCATGCAATATAGAATGGCATATTTATTTTAGCATATTTGTCTCTTCCACAATTTTACTCATGAGTGAAAAATCAATGAATGTTTCATAAAATTGTAGAACATCAGAAGTGTCGTCAAATTGTACATGCACAAAAAGAATACCAGAAAATTTAAATCAAGGACACAGAACAGGTGGATTTTTCACATCAACCTCAGTAAAAACTCTTGCAGAACTCAAATCTTCATCAGAACTGAGCTCACTGCACAAGTCACCTGAGGAATAATCCAAATAATTAGAAGAAATATCTGTATCAGAATGTAGTTCATCGTCTAAAGAATTTTCGTCGTCTATTCCATCAATAATTTCCATAAGATTCACAAGTGCGGCATACAGTAGAAACAAAATTTACAAGAAAAGTTCCCGCTACATAGAAAAACCTGGATGAAAAGCATTTCATTTACATGGATAAGACATGCCATCTGTTGAAAAATAATAATACTAAATAGTCTCTTACAATAATGAAAAAGGCAAGCAAACCAGAAAAGGAAAGGAGAAAATATCGATGCCCTTTATTAATTAATATTCCCTTTATTAATCGAAACCGCTTTCGGTTTGTTTGTACGCCGTAAAAGCAGAGATGTAAATATGATTCAATTATTCAAATTCTTCTCACTTAACATATGGGCACCCCCCCTCCCCCTGAATATTACCACACTAATCTTAGTTTCCAGATATGGTCTAAAATTACTTTAAAATCTCTGATGTGAGTCCTCTGGTGTGAAGTGTGTCAATTTTGATGATATTGTAGTCAATTAAACATGGTTATCTGAGCACAGCTTATCAGAGGTAAAACTACTCTTTTGAAAATTTTTAAATCACTTTCATGTTCCATTAGAAACTTCACCAAACATTTTCAATAAATTTCTAAACAATTCAGTTGGATTCATTCTTTGTTAGAATTCATATAAAATACAATGTCATAAATGAATGTTATTAACAGTCATGGATAAATGATTTTTACTTAAAATTATTGAGAACCATCCTCCTTTTAGTTCATTTGTTTGGTAAGTACACTGATGGAAAAAAAAATCCCAACACAAAGAAATAATTATTGTAGAGTAATGAAATTTCAACAATACATTTATATAGGTAACGTACGTAAATGATTACAATCTTAAGATCCCAGGTTAATTTAAGCCCAAGAAGAGCCATTACAGAAGTGAAATACAGGTACATTAATAACCGGTATTATCCCCAGAATTTTGAATGCAAGCATACAAACGTGCATGCATTGTATCATACAAGTGCTGGATGTCCGTTTGTGGGATGGAGTTCCATGCTGGCTGTGGGTGATGCTGGAGTTGTCGACCTATGATGTCCCATATGTGTTCAATTAGAGACAGATCTGGTGATCTGGCAGGCCAAGGCAACATGCCAACACCCTGTAGAGAACGTTGGGTTACAAGAGCAGTATGAGGTCAAGCGTTATCCTGTTGGAAAACAACTCCTGGAATGCTACTCATGAAAGGAAGAACAACAGGTTGAATCACCAGACTGACGTACACATTTGCTGTCAGGGTGCATGGGATAACCCTGAGAGATCTTCTGCTGCCATAATAAATTGCTGCCCAGACCATAACTCTAGGTGTAGGTCCAGTGAGTCTAGGCGCAGACAGGATGGCTGCAGCCACTCACCTGGCCTCCTCCTAACCAACACACAGCCATAACTGGCACCAAGGCAGAACTGGCTTTCATCAGAAAACACAACAGATCTCACCTCCATCCTCCAACGAGCTCTAGCCTGACACTACTGACATCACAAACCGCAGTGGTTTGGCATTAGTGGAATGCACGCTACAGGACGTTTGGCTCAACGCTGTCCTTGAAGTAACCAATTGGTAACAGTTCGTTGTGTCACTGTGGTGCCAACTGCTGCTCGAATTTCTGCTGCAGACGCAGTATGACTCGCTACGGCCATACGCCGAACATGGCGATCTTCCCTCTCAGTAATGCCATGTGGCCGCCCAGAACCCGAGCAGTTCTTGGGGCAGTGCCTTCCCTTGAAAATTGCTGCCAATATTCATGCACAGTGGATGCATTCCTGCCAAACCTTTCTGCAATCTCTCGGAGAGAAAATCCACCATCTCTTAAGGCCTATTATATGATCTCATTGTCTTCTTAAAAGCATTGTGGACTAGCATCAACTCACTACATCAAATCTCGATGCTAAACAATGCTCAGGAACGTTACAGCCCGTATTTAAAGCAAACCTGATTTGCATCTTTCGTGTGTCGCTACTAGAGTCACACTGATGCCCTGAGCGCAAAATTTGAATCAACGCCATCTTTCAGATGCATGAACATGCCTGCCAAATTTCGTTTCGCTAGCACAGCTCCTTCTTGGGTGTTGGGATTTTTTTCTATTAGTGTATATTTGCATAGAAAAAGTGCCCAAAATGAATAGCATATATATGTTGAAAATAGAATCATTTTCAACAGATATAGGCTATTCATTTTGTTCATTCACAAGAACATTCCAAAAAAATAAATAAATAAAATAAGAAGAATAAATAAAATAAAATATAAAAAATTTTTAAAAAAGGTGCCAATTTATGCTTACTTCCCGAGAAGAAAATAGCTAATGAAGGCAACATTGTTGATTCCTGCTGTTTCTGCACTTTGTCCTAATTTTTCAACCATACTAGCATTTCCAGAAGATGACGCAAGTAATAAAAGACCACCATAGTCTTTAGCATGATGCAAGCACTCTTCAGCCAAAACAAATTCACATTTATTCATAGCTAGTTCAGCAAGTTGCTTCCACTTTATTTCAGACTATAAAAAAATATACTTTCATTCATATTTTGAATACAAATATACTTAAAGAAAACAATAGCAAATGTTAGAATTTAAAATTTTTAATCATTTTTAAAATATAATTGTAAAAACAGTTTACATAAATTTCTTGAGGTTTATAAAATTCAAGAATTAAATTTACATAAATCAGACTTCATATTGCAAATTGGAATCTTTTAGCAATAGCATTTAAAAATAATATTTTTGCTACTTTTTCTTATTAGAAATCTTTAAGAGTTTAGGTTAGTTGATAATAAACACTGAAAGAAAAATCACTGAGACAATTAATTAAAAAAACATTTGATATAAAAAGTTCTTTTTCATATAGAATTTCAACATTTAAATTTTAAATTTCAGTAAATGAAAAAAAAATAGAAACAAAGAATTATCCAAAACATTTTTTTTTTTCATGAAAAAACTTATCAAAATTATTTTTTATGCAGATAAAAATGTTGAATTGTATTAAGCTAATAGCAAAATTGTTAAGAATAAATATAATTAAAAGAATAAATTGTTTTTACAGAAAAAAAAATGATGATAAATTATAGATTTCCATAATTCAAATGAGAATTTTTTTTAAATTATTATTATCAATAACAATTAAGACAATGTTTAATTGTTATTAAAATTTTGGCTTTAAGGATAACAACATAAATTATCCTTAAAGCCAAAATGTTTGTAGAGATATGTATACACTAAAATAATCAGATGTATAATAGATATAAATGAATTTCAGTAATTTTTATTTAACATAACATTTAATTAACACTATCCTAAATTTAGTAATAATTTCTTATAAGTCAATGATTACTACATCAGAATTAAGGATAGTAAAAAATAGTATTCCTAAGCAAAATAATAGATACATCCTAATAACTATTATTTTTGCTTATTGTTTTTAAATGGATATTTACTAATACTTTTATTTTAAATGAATGCCTTTGAAACAAAAATTTACCATAGCTTCTTTTGCAAGAGAATATGCTACTGTAAGATTCCCCAGCTGGAGAGCTAATTCAAATTTGTGATCTGGATCAGTAGATACAACCAAAGCTTGTGATTTGAACCCCTTAAACAGAAAAAATTTTAACAGCATTGCATAAATAGGTTTTAAAAAAATATGAACATTTAAATATACATGATTAACTTTATTGCATGCTTGATATCTAAAAAGAATTGGGTGTATGAAATTGTACACATCTATATGAATACTTATATGAAAATTGAACATACAATTAAATATAATTGCTAATATTTTAAATGAATTATAAAAGCATATTTATACTTAGAGTTAAGAAGTCACTCAAAATCATTAATGTATTTATTTTTTGATAATATAATTAATATTACATTATTAAAACATAACAAAGATTATCTGAGAATTAAAAAAATATTTATAAAACCATTCTAACATAACAAACTAAAATTTTATTTGAGTACAAGTGAATAAATATAAGTTACTTGTTTCTCTAAGAAATGAGCTACTCTTGTTCTTTGCTCAAATGGGACAGAAGGAAGAACACTGTGTGCAGTTTCAAAATCACCTCGCATAACTGCTGTTTGATATTCCAATACAGGAAGTAAAAGAGAGTATGATACCACATTTAATTCTTTGTCACCAAGGTAGAGCCTACTATCTTTTGGAATGTAACCAAGTAAATACATAACACTGAAATAGCAGAATATAAAAAAACAATAATGAGTCTAATATTTTCACAAAAAAGTTACACTTTTTAGAAATATATTAAGGACATAAAATATCTTAAAAATACTTTATAGAAAGGTTGATTTATGTCAACAAAATGTCACTATCAATTTTTTTAAATGTTTATAATTAAATAAATCAAAACTAATTAAATATAAATAAAATATAAATATTCAAATAATTTTTAAGTTATAAATTAAGTAATATAGATGGAAGAAAGAATAAACATAGTTTAAGTATTGAAGAGCATACAGAATTTTATATTCGTTTAGACTAGCAAAATTCATAAATCAACAATCAGTCATTAGCAGTTCAGTGATTAAAATCTCTTTCAAGAGGTACATTTTTTTAATTTAAATTATAAATATACTGTTTTCTGATATAGGTATATTGTTTCAGACCAGATCAGTATTTTGAATAAATGTTACTATTATATTAAATATCAATACAGTACATTGATAAAAAAAAAAAGTAAATTATCTAAAAACAAGAATGATTCCAAGTTTATATCAACATGACTTTTCAACTTACTCTGGAGGTTTTGCTTAAAAATGATTGTTCTTTTAAATATATAAATCCAAATAATAATATTAATAATAATAATAAAGAAAAAAAAAGATCAAATGTTAACTTTTCAATTAATTGAGTCAGGAATATTATTTCAAATGTCAACAAATCACAATTCTATAAGTCTTTCAAAGTAGACCACTTATACTGTGAATTAAGCTCATTTATGCTTTTTTCTAATGTTACATCAATTCTAAGATATTCACATTTAATTTTTTATTTTTCAAATTCAGCAACTGAATTTCAAAGTTACCAATGTCAATATTTAAGGGAAGAAAAATTTAATTTTCTTACAACTTATAAAACTTACTCTCTTAAATTTAAAAAAAAAAAAAAAACACCTTTTTGAAAAAAGATTTTATACTTAAAATTGTTGCTGTAAAATTGCAAGTGCCAACACCAAAATATTTTTTCAATGATTTTCTAGTGTTGAAAGAAACTGAGAAAAAGTTTCAATTTCAAAATTTTAAGTAAGAGATAATTTGTTTTCAAATGAAATTACTTAATTTTATTCAAAAAATCTGTTTACTTTCTTTATAATTTTCATTAAGCTAATTTAGAAGAGATGTAATATTTCTATATTGAAATTAAGTTTTTGGATTCACAGATCGTTTATTGGTTCTGTATTAATCACTTTTTAAGAAATGTTTTAATTTTTGTCAATAACAAAGCAAAATGTTTCCAAATGCTTGAAGAACCACACTAGAGTAGCTAAAAAACACTAAAATAGCTAAAGAAGCACATTTGGCTTACAAGCATCAATTTGCTGACAACTATTTTCAGATACACAGAACAAATTATAGGTATAAATACATATAGATGTTTACCTATGTTCAATATAAATACACTATCTGCCAAGGAATACTTTATGCTCATAGAAAGGGAAGTAATCTGCACTAATATATGCATCCAAATAGGTACATAATATGAAATGACATACTTGATACTGTTACATAAAATGTGGGAAACAATATTGCAGTCATGCAAAATAGCAGGCAGTTTGGAGCTTTTTGATTTTGAGAAATAAATGCATAAATTATCTTGAAAATGGCTGATTTATATATATATATACATGAAATAGCAGCTCATGTTTATAATGAAAAGTTAAGAGAATATTGCATACCGGTCAAGATGTGCTATAGTCACAATTTCTCCTCCAACATAATAATTTAATCTGTTTACAGAATTTGTGTATATGAAGCAATCACCAACCCACAGGCCAGTTTTTACTGTTTCCATGTGCATACCAAGAACCTAAGAATTTATAAAATAAACATAGAAAATACAAATCATAATTTTTAGCTTTCCAAACAAGCAAATAATAATCATATATTTTAAAAATACTTACATCAAATGCTTGTTCAATACCATCTTCAGGAATAGAGTTCTTAAAGTGCTTTGCTTTAACAACAGCTTCTGAATTATATTTTAAAATGTAAAAAGTATCATCAGTTGCAATGCAAACAAGTTCTCCACTTTCAGACCAAAATACCTTTAAAAAATAAAAACGATAATCAAAATAAAATATTTTAATGCAATATTTATAAAGAAATAATAATTTTCTTGAAATTTGAATATTTTCAAACACCATATATTTCTGAAAAATTAAAATAAATTTTTGAAAATTATGAAGTTCTTTAATTATACATTTTTTTAAAAATGAATAGTTATAATTGAGAAATAAAACAGATTATTACTACTGACTAAAAAAATCAAAATTCTTACATGTTTTGGTTGAATTTCTATTCTTCGGACCAGTTCAAGAGATTCCCAATCATAAAATGCTAGTCCACTGGCTGATTTCACTCCTAACATATGACCACCAAATATAGCTGAAAAAAAAAATATTTACTAAAGGATTCATTTTTATTATTAAAAGGAAACATAATGGGAACAAAAAATAAAGTAAGGCAGCATTTTGTTGTCCAGCACAAAATCATCATGAGAAAATAACAAGAGAATTTACATCTTCAGATAATAAGATATAAGGGGATTTCTATACTCTATGTAATTGTAGTGTTTGAAAAGTTACTAGATATAGATATTATACTAGACATGTATAAAGCATTGAGAAATAATCCCCTTAAAAAGAAAAGTAATTTTACAAAAATATATAGTTTTAAGAAACTATCTAACAATAGCTTAACAAAGAAAAACTATAGAAGGCATTCGTACATCAACTAGTTATTGCCTTCCCGGAGGACTTATTACAGATAGTGAATCAAAACACATTCTTGGAAACTTTGAAAACAAAGCTTTTAACATAACAGATATAAATAAAAGTAGAAGAAAGAATAACTATGGCTTGCTATTAAACACCAGTTAGAATAAAAATCAGGACTGCTCTGAATCCTGAAAAGTCTGGTTCTACCATAAGAATACATTGAGTTCTCTTTACAATTTTTATAAATCTTTAATCAAAGAATAATATATTTTGATTAATTTACCTATATTTTAAATTTTAATGTATTTTCATTTAAAAGTGGTTTATTAATTAACATAAAAGTTTTGTTATTATTTAATTTACACTCAGGCCTTGAATATTATTATTAGTTAATTTACACTTGGCCAGAAATAATTAAAAAATTGAGTATACAGAAAACTACATAAATCATTATCTTACAAAGGATAACTGTTTCCCTACACAGAAATTATATAAAATCAGCAAAAGTTTCATTGAAAGAGAACAGAACAAGGAATCTACAAAAATGAAGCCAAAAGTTTCAAGAGTTTGGCAATAGTATACTAGGTTTGTCAAACACTTGAAAATTTTTTATAGAAAATTCAAATGTGATAGTCATTGTCTGTAACAGTAACTGAGCAATGACTAGAGTCCACAAATGATTCGTTAGTTCACATTAAAAATAAAATCATGGTTGGTTGGGTTTTATGGTGCAAGGTCCAAAAAGGATAAGCAAAAATAAAATCATACTGGATGCAAAACTTTCCCATCAAAAAATCCTTGAAAACTTAAGTTTGGTTAAATTAAGTGAGATTACATTTTTACAGATGTCAAGAAACAAAATCATATTATAAGGTTGAAAGAACATTTTCCAGTGTATAAGTCAATATATTCGCTTCCCACTAATTTTTAGTAAATAAGGTTGATTCAAAGAGTCCTTGAAACAATTTTTATTTACAAAAATGTTAGTTAATGTTACATACATAGCAGTAAAGGGGAGCCTAGGACAATATTTAAGATTAATGAGTTTAGAATACTTACCTATCAGCAAACAGCTTATTTTGAATAACAATTAGGAAATAAACACAACACCTGAACTGGTACTTTCTTCTTAATATTCACACCAGCAGAAAGATTTTGGATTTCCACAGATAAGCGTAAACACAACCCCAACGAATGGAGCCCTAGTAACCCAAAGAAGGAGAATGAAGTCCTCCTCCAGTTGATAACCATTGCAAGCATTGCTTTATTTTGCTGATCTTATAGTTAATGTTAGAGATATGTTAGTTAATAATTTTGTTTGACTTTTAAAGCAATCTAAAAATCAATTTCTTGCAATACAAGCAAAATAACACGATCCTATCACACCTATAAAATGTTTGTCCTATTTGAAAATGATTTTCAGAATCTTCTAACTATTCAAGGTTATCTGGAATAGGCATTAATTGGCTACCTTATTTTAAATAATATTTTTTATAATGTATTATAAAATACATTCATTAAATTTCAAAATGATTTCAGAATTATAGATTGAAATTCAAAACATTTGATGCACCACACTTGAGACTTTAATTAAAATTTTTGATATTACTTTCATATGCAGATATATAAAACATGTGTTTTATTAAATTTAGAGTATAGTTTTGTTTAATACGCTATATTGAATGATTAAATAACAGTATTCAAATTTTTGGATATGACAATAAAACCACATTTCTTACTAATTTTATCTTTGATCAAATCTAGGCTGAAAAAGTTCATGGAGATTACATATTCATAAAATCTAATATACCTACAATAATAGACTTTAGAAAGGAGAGTACAATTTATAAACTTTTTCTATTACTTTGATTTTAAACTATGGAGTATTTAATGATGAGAATTATTTAATTGAAAACCTGCAACAGGCTGGAGCCTTACTACTTCATTATTTGTGAATGCATGTCTTTCCAACACACTTTTCAGATGATTTATTTTGTCCTTGTATTTGTTTAATATAACTGCTATCGACAAGAATCAAAATTAACATTAAAGTTAATTTGAATATATAGATTAGATCACTGAAAACTTCTTACAAATTTTACAATGAATAAATACTTAAAAATATTAAAATAAAAAAATTTCAGAAACAATTCAAAATATACTTTTATAATATGAATACTTACCTTCAGTACCATACTCGGGTTTAAACACTTTTTTTTCTTTAAAATTTTTAAATATTTTAATTGATGTTGAACTTTCTCGGACAGCATATTCAGAAGAATCAAGTGCCCATACAAATTCATGTGCAGAACCAAAACTTTTATTTCTTAATGCCATTGCAGTATATATTATATATTCACCATCTCCACACACAACAACAAATCTAAAATATGGACAAATTTCAACATTTAAAATTATTGAATTAAAATAATATATCTACTCTGCAAAAGATTGAAAAAAAAATTATATAATCTTTCGAAATGTCATTTACTAATGATTTAAAAAAAATAAAATTAAAAATCATTTAATAAAAACATTAATGAAGAATATAATTATTTAAAAAAGCATAAAATTTCTTCAGTAATTATTTACAAGAAATTTAGACATTTACATGCAATTAAATATTTTATAAAAAGTGTACAATTTAATATGTATTTTAAACAGAACAATTTTTATATAAAGACTATGTAGTTGTGCAGTCAATAAAATGTGCCAAACTGGCTTAAAGCATCAAAATGTGTTTAAGAACATGTAGAAAATTTGGTTTGTGAGCTAATAACCCTTGAAGCATTTAATTAGTAATTTATTTTTATTTGATTATAGTTTAAGCTTTTGAAGTGGATGATTTAATGTTTATATTTTCAATTGTTTTTTAAAGTAAAATTTTGATATATATATATATATGAAGAATATTGGTTGGAAACAATTTTTTTATTTTAAGTTTCTTAAGTAAAATAAATAAATTTATTTTGAAAATTTATATTTATTTTTATATTATTTTCCTTACTTTGAATTATAATTTCAAATTTGCATTTTTCTCATAGAGTACATATGGCCACACAATCATTCCACAAATATTGTGGCATAATTTTTGGGAGCCATAAAATCTATTTCCCACTGGTGCAGATGATTTGACAAGCAATGATTAGGTGAGTTATTTTATGTATTTAATTAATATTGTTGTTGTATGTAATATTTTAGGTTATATGTTAAGCATTGTTTATAAATTTATATTTATTCTGTATTGTAATGTGGGTTAATTAGAAAATCTAGTTTTTGTATAAATATTAAGTTTACATAATAGTTTTTGCTTGGTTTAAATCGGGCTAAATTGCACTACACTGATTTTTTTTTTTTAAGGTAAATGTCATTGCTCTGTTAATTAATATTCAAATTTTCATAAAAATGTGTTTTATTTATGATATAGATTTAGCTTTATTGTCTGGTTGTCACTCATTGTAGACTCTGTGATACTTCAATTCATATTTGTTTTTTATGATGTAATCTTTGTCCAATTCATATTTTACTGTATATAATATGCAGCAGAGTATTATTCACAAGTCTTTTTTTTTCGAGCAAAAGAAAGAAAACATTGCATAATTTGCAGCAGTGTATATTCTGCAACAATTTTTTCAGCAAACGGTAAAAAAATATATACTATTGATGATGTCGATGTTACATAAGATGAAAAACACACAATATGGTTAAAAATATCATATATTATAGAAAAAACATTTATAGAAAAGATCTGTTTGGATTCACTTCATTGTAAAATATGATAAACCGAGATAAAAGCACAAGATCGATTAAAACAGCAATACTTCCAAGAATATTCTAGATATGTAGTTTTTAATAACTTTTAAAACAAGGCCAGGCATGATTTAAAAATAAAATATATTAATTTCATTAATAATTAAATGAAAGAAAGAAATTTTTTTCCAACTGCACATTGGATACATTTTCCTTTTGTACAATGCATGTTTAGTTTTTCACTTTATATTACCACACATCATTTTTTTTTTTTCCCTTTCCTGTAGCTTTAATTTAAAATCTGCTCTTTAATTTAAGCGGTTTTACTATGATTTGATGATATATAAATTTGATTACTTTCAGAACAAAACAGCTCACTGCAAAAAAATTTTTTTGTTCCAAAATGATGTTAGTGTATAACATTTGTAATATCTCTGAGGAATCAATCTGTTTTGAATGTAATTGACCAAAAATAATTATAGCTGAAATAAGTTAGCTGTGCTGTGGCACCACTTTTTATTCATTTTATAAAGCATAACTGGCATTTCAAAACTTTTTTGTAAGTTTTTAGGATAGAGAATGTTTTTTTATCAGATTATCTGAAGTGGGATATATTAAGACAATGAAATTGACAAGTTTTTTAACACATGATCCATGGATTATATACAAGAAAATATTATTTCAAAATCAATTATAAAATATTTTTGAATACAAAAATAATTAGCTTTTCATATTTATAAATGTTAACAATTTTTTTTTAAATATGAACATTTTTAAATATATTTCACTAACAAAAAATTAATAAAATGAATTATCTTTAATACAAGATATTAATAATAATAATAAAAGAATTTAACAACATTAAAAGTTCTTTTCCTTCTTACATTCTTTCTTATCACTTGATCTATAGGCAAATATTAGAAATAATATAGCATGCATAAAAATATGTACATATACTTTAAACTTTCATGAAAAGTTCTCATTCTAAAACATTAAATTCCCGGAAGTGGAAAACTTAAAGTACAATTTAGAAAAATGTTCTTTCTGATGGAAATATGAATAAAGTTCAATTTGATGGTCTTCAAGATCAATACATTTCTGTGTACAATCTTGAATTTTATTCCAAAGCGTGTTCAGCTTTTGTAGTTATTTTGGAATAAAATATAAGCAGTAGGTGCGAAAATCTAAACTTATATATTAAAGCTGTTCATTCACATCTTTTTCAAATATTTATTCTTACTGCAATTTATTTCTAACAGCAACGTCAAAAACAAGTTTTAATTCTGAAATGATAATTCCAAAATCATTTAAATGCATTAAAATGATTACTCCAAAATCATCATTTCAATGCTTTCAATCCAAAGATGAAATTATATGAAATTTTCTCTCCCTCCCCCCCTTCACTCATGACAGGATATAAGATTTTGGAATCTTATCAAGAAGACAAAAACGTGCTTCACAATTTTTATGGTTGATGTCACAATTATTATTAGACTTAATTATGCTTGTGCTTAAGCTGTGTAATTAGGATGATAAACTTCCTACAGCAGATGAGTTAAATTTGGGATAAAACTGGTCTCTAACATCTTTTCAACTGAATTATTTTTACGCTATTAATTGAAGGTAAACTTTACATTTAATTAAAAATATTTCTTAAAGCATAATTTATTAATTGAGGTCTTAACTTCAGAAAATTTCAAAAGACAGAAATCAATCGTTAGAATGGAAAAGTGGTACTTCTCCTTAAAGTAGATTTTGAAATATTTAGTTTCAAGCTAAAATCGAATAAATGACAATTACCTTCCATTTGGATTATGGCAAATAGTTTGAGGATAAATTTCACAGCTGCCCATGTCTTTTACAACCAAAGGTAATCGTTCTCCATCTTTAATATCAGCATCTACCATAGCTTTAAGGTTGGCTTGTTGTAACTCTGAGTGCTTAGCCCAAATAATTTTTCCTGAAGCATCCATGGACATGGCAGGTTCTTCACGACCAAGCTATAAAAAAAAAAATGAATAAATAAATAAAAACATTTGTATGGAAAATCCAAAAGCAGCTAAATAACTAATTATGATTAATACAAACCTTTATTATTATGCTTCCTTCATCATAACCTAAAGCTACACTATTGGATCCCTTCAAACATGCAATTGTCCATACTCTTTCTAAATTATAGTTCAAAGTACTTTCTAAGCGATATGTATTTGCATGCCAAAGTCTAATTGTACCTAAAATACAAATATAAATACAGTTTTTCAGTATTACATAAAAGTTTCTTCCTGCAATATCAACAACAAAACAGATGTCACTTTTGCTCATTTACTATGTTTTAAATATCATTTTACAGATATTTTAAATAACTCATATTTCAAATATTTTTATATCTTTCAAATATGATAATTATTTAATTTTATCTAATTCATACTAAAAGTAAAATATATACTAAATTAATGTTATCAATATTTTGTTGTTCCAAAAACATAATGTATTTGTTTTGCAAAATGAAAATAATATAATGTTCTAATATACTTTCTTATTATAAGGTTTTAAGTTCAGCAAAAATAGTAAAAATTGTTTCATATAATTTTCATAACTACTGAATGGAATTGCATATTTACAAAAATAAAAATTCTTTATATGCCCATTAGGAAAATATTATGAATAAACTACATAATTTATTAATAAATTTAAGAAGTTCAGAGGGAAATTTCAATTTCATTTAGCATTAAAGGGAAATTAGAATGCACTTATATATTTAAAACTAATAGATACATATAAATTTAGCCTATAAACTACATGTAAATATAAAGGATAAAATAAAGTACATAATGGCAACCATTTTTATAAATAAGATCTTGAAAAACTAAATAGCCCAATAATCATAAATTTCTGTGGTAATTATGACAATATATAGCTAAGAATAAATAAATGCTCTTTATATACCATCTTCAGAGCCTGTCATAATGATAGGAAGCTCTGGATGAAATGTTACAGCAGAAATATTCTGGGCATGACCTTCCAAAGTCTGAATACATGTTTTATTCTAAAATAAAAATAAATTTCTATTAAATAAATGTTTTCCAATGTTAACAGTTTTTTTTTTTTTTTTGGCAAGGCATTTTTGGTTTGATAAGTAAAGAAAAAACAGAATAGATTTACAGTGCAAAATATATTAAAATTAATAATAATTAGATGAGACAAACTAAAAAAATATATTTAAGCTTTCCTATTATACACAAAAACTAACTGATTTTACTTTTATTAACATTCAAATATAATCCAGGATTTTTAAATTTATTCTGCATGTATAGTTCATAATATTTTATTACAAATGAGAATGAACTTCCAAAAGCTACAACAATATTACTTGAAGTTTAAAATTTAAAAGAAGATCTAAGTTCACAATAGAATAGAGATCACACATTGGCAAAAAAATACTGCAAATGTAACAATGTCCTGTATTGTTAATTCACTATGTCATATCTAGTCAAAAATTTAGCTCAAAGCATAAAATTCTGGAATAAGAATAAATAAATGAAAAGATTTGATTTAGTTGCTCAGCGAATGTTTTTTACATGAAAGAGCTAACTAAACTGGAATCTATAATTTAAAATAGATTCTGAGCTACTTACAAACATCCAAACCTGAGGGTAAGAATTGAACCAACAGCAGTACTAAAGGACATATAGTTAAAATTTTCCAGCTTGCAATGAAATAACACAATTTTAGAAAAAAATAATAATAAATAATAATCACAATGACATCAGAAGGAAGAAAGCAAGTCTTAAAATTCTACTTTAATTAAAAAATTTTAATTGTATAATACCTGCAGTATAAAGTTCAATAAAATTGCTAAGTAATTTTCTTGGACATGTTAAGAAAATTAAAAAAAACTCTCAGTAATGTTTTTATTAAAATGATATTCAGATATCAAGATCAAAGTAATCAAACAACTCAAATAGTCCAAGAAAAATAGAAATATACTATTGGCAGGAATCCAATTTTCATACACTAGAAACATTACGAGTATATATTGTTGAAGTCAGTATAAAATTCATTAGAACCAATCTTAAATATAAAAATGTTGTAATTATTTAGTAACATATAATTTAACAAAAGAAAAGATTAACTTAAATTTTATGACAAAATCAATTTAAAACTTTTTGCTACTGTGTATGTACATCATGTGTGAGGCACACAATAGATAATTTACTCCAATCTCCTTAATAATGCAAAATTCTACAAAGTAAGAAAGGGAAAACAATAGATTAGCAGAAGAAATAGAGAAATTTTAGATCCATTTTCCATTTTTAAAATGTTTTCATTTGTAAAATGAAAACATTTTAAAAATGGATCTAGAAGGAACTAAACATATATATATATATATATATATATATATATATATATATATACAATGTTTTACTAAAGTTAAAAACATCAATAAATATAATAGGCAGTTTTAATAATGGCTTAACTTTTATCACCTTCAATTGAAAGTTGCTTCAAAAAAGGAAATTAAAACACTTTCTTAATTCATAATATAATAGTTTTCTTTCAATTATATTATGAAATCATAATTTAAATTTTTTAATACATAGCCTCAACAGTACTTATATACAAATTTAAAATGATCTTTATGTTAATGAAAATTTCAAATGACTTAAAAAATACAATGTTTTAAAGAATTTAATAGATAAATTTTATGTTCTAAAGCTAATTTTTTGTTTGGAAACGAATTTAAAACTTTTTCTATTTCTAAATACCATATAAAATTCTACATTTTTTGGTTAAAATTCATATGCATCAGAAAAATATTATAAAACACATAAAAAAATTTTAATATAAAATTTTATGATTATCTCATCAAAAATGATTGTTATACTTTTGCTTGATCAAGAAGCACTAATAACACATTGGTTTCACATATTTACTTTTCTTTTTATAATTACGAATAGAAAGAACCATAATTTAATCATGCATGATACAAATATGATATAATTATCTTCATATATATATAAAGCAACCAATCCATTATTACATTTGGAATGGTGGTTTCTTTAAATTCAACAAACAGAAAAAATTCACAAAATTCTTTAAAATTTAAAATATTAATAGCTATTTTTATTTTTTGATAAAAATCTAGGAATAGATCCATTTATATAAAAATGTTTTTAATAAATGGATAAATGGAAATTTCAATTTTTAATAGGTAATTGCATCATATTTTGGGAAAAAACCTGTTTAAATAATGTTAGTTTTCTTTAAGAAAATAGAATGCTGACATGGACTCACCAGATATCAACATGCTTGAAGGTAAAATAATATAGTCATTAAATATCAAGATTTAAAGACATCCATTTAAAATATACATTTAAAACTTCATTTTGTTTAAACTAAAAAGCAATTTTTTTCTCACTTAATATAAACCATGGTCTTAAACTTATGAAAGGAAAAAATATCTTTAACTAATTTTGGATTCACTTTTTTATTATAAATACCTATCAAAATTCCAAAATGCAATTCTGACATAATTTAATTATTTATGACAAAAAAAAAAAGACTATTAAACTTAAGACATAAAATATTCCGGAAAACATTTAAAATGTAAAATTACTTTCTTATAAAATTAAAATATATAATATAACAGACATTACATAATTTTGTAGAAATAAACGCTGGTGAATTCTTGTACAAGATTCTTTACCTGATAGTCCCAAATTTTCACTAATCTGTCATCAGCCCCTGATATTAAATAAGGTTTATCTCCACCATGATAAAAATCTACACAATTAACACCTTTTTCATGTCCATCTAAAGTGAAATTAGGTGAAGTAGAACCCAATTGCCAAACCTATAATTAAAAATTAACACGTAAACTTATAAAACTAAATTTTGTATGTGCAGATATCAATGAATATAAGCACATACACACAAGACATTTAAAATTATATACATAATCTTCGTCATCAAAGTATTAAATATTAAGATCTCTGAGATTAAATTTAAACTGATTTTTCAAAAACAAATCTCAAAATTTATCAAAGAATTTCTCAAGAATGCCTTTTTTATAAGCATGACCCATTTTAATATTTTTATTTCTTAGAATCAACTAAAGATAATGCTTAAATTAGTTTTTACAATTTACAAAAATTTTATATATTTATAATAATATAAAAGTATACTATAAAATGTGAATTCAAATATTTTAATATGAATTTTTTCACAATGTTTATTTGACATTTTATGTTTTTACAAAATACACTTATTCTTTTGATGGATCACAAGTTAATGTTCACTACAATTTTGTGAACTCTATCAATATTGTATTTTGTATTCATAATAAAGTAAATTTAGAAACAATTCATCATGTGACATTTTTAAAAAATCAACCATTTTTAATGCAAAATAGGAAAGAATAAGGTCATAAGGAAATCCAAAAGAATGAAAAGTTAGCTTCTAAGAATTTTTACATGCTAAGAAAATATTACTATTATGAGAACAAATCTTGTTAAAAGGATATGCAAAATAAAAACGTACATATATTGCTTTCAAAAAGATGCTTGATTCACTAATAAAATAACATTATAATGCATTTTTTGCTGTTTGTTGTTCTAATAGAGTGAAACACTAATTTACATTCAGCAATTCAAATAATGTTTAGTAAATTTTTACTTTATAATGTGTACTATAAACACATAATTAAGTAAAGATACATACATACACATAAAATTGCTTTAGTTTCACAATTTTTCCCTGTAGTAATAGAAACACAAAAATCTTTAATAGCTTTAAAAAATGTATGACAGTATTAAACACACAAAAAAAAAAAATTAAAAATTTTACATAAAAAAATTAGAGATATTAAAAATAAAGAAAGGATTTACCTTCACTGTTCGATCTAAAGAAGCACTGGCAAATGTATTATTATCTTTAGGATTGATCACAATTTGCATTATGTAATGAGTATGGCCTTCAAATACTTGTGTGCAAGTCCACTGTTTTTCCCAATTCCACAATTTTATCAACATGTCATCTAAAAAGGACCAAACATTTTAAAGCACAATTAACAAGAATTATTTTCTGAAGTAATAAAGCAAAATTTTGTTTTCAATTTCTTACAATGATATTATTAGAACATTTTATGCTTATATTTTATTAAGTTTATAGTTAATATGAGATTTGACAAATTAATGTTTCTAGCACTTATCTTCAAAAATATATAATTTCATCTTTTTAAAGTGAAAATAAACTTCTTTTATTGCGAAACTAGATTAATTTTTTATAGTTCAGAAATACTCCAATTCTGAATAATAAGCAACAATTAACTATTCTGCAAAGTTAAGAGAATTAAATGAAGCAATTATTAGCACATGTTAAATGATTGAATATAAAAAAAACCATTCATATTTGTTTTTCAATTGACTAAAATTCTTGATTGTATGGGACAAATTCTGTCTCTCAATCCTGTATTATATATTACTTTTTAATTCATATTTTTATTAAATTTTTAGGTTAAACAGGCTTTTTTTATATTTTCACTCAGATAGTACTGAATGATTTTGTTAACTATCAGTCTAATCAGGAAACTGTACTAAGTAAATGCAATTTTCAATTCAAAGAAATTCAGGGATAAAACAGATACATATTATATATAGAAATAAACACTGTTAAATCTGCTTATTTGAAATTCTATATCAATTCCAAACCAAATATCAGAAAATGTGTGATATTGTACAAGAACTTATCAAATTTATCAAACAAAATATTTTTCTAGAGAGAAATTTTTAGAATAAATTCTTCTGTAAAATATTTGTTTATGCGATGTGTTCCAATATAAGTTTGTTGAAAGTTTTATTATTTTTTAAAGGAAAATTAATAACTGTCACAAGACTGCAATACAAAATATATTTCATAATTGGATATTAAAATATCCAATTGGATCAAATAATAGCAAAACCTGAATATGTACTAAGAACTTAAAGTATGTTTATATTCCATATCAATACTTATTTTATATGTAAATTACGTACCACTTGATGTCAAAACAAATGGTTGTGTGGGATGTATAACAATAGAACGAATATAATCTGAGTGAGCTTCAAGTATATGCACACGTTCTAATGTATTATAGTTGAAAACCCGCAAGTTCATATCATCCTGAAAGAGTAAAGTTTGGAATCAGAAATAAAAAAATATTCAATATCTTAATAGCAAATAGTTAAATTATTTAAAAAATAAAATAAAATTCTGCAAAAAAAAATAATGCAATTACACTTTTGAAAGAAAAATGTTTCAATTTACTTCAGAAAACTTTAATTGAAAAGTTAAATAGAATTTTAATTTTTCAATATACCAATTTTTACTTTCTAAAAACACAGATGAAAAATTCTGAAGTGTAAGTTAAAGTAATTATTACCCATTTATACATTAATTATAATAAATATATATTGATTGAATAACATTAAAAATATATTAATTATCTTATTTTTAGAGTATTTTTTTAAAATATTACATAATCAATGCAGATATTTCATATAGAAATTATTATACATTCTAAAATCAATGAAGCTAAGTAATATTCATAATTAATTTACAAAATAAGTTATGGTTATCCTAATTAAAGATACTCATAAGTTCCCTTTTACTAAATATATTACATGAAATAATTTTTATAATAAAAACTAACTATAATTGATTAAATTACGAATTAATGATTAAGTTAAATCTCAATTATTTAAAATAATCAAATGTTAAACACAAAAAGCATTAGCATATTTATAGAATAATTATCATTAGTAATTAAGAATTAAAATATTATTTTATGATAGGTAATACATTAAAAATTATATCTCATGTAATACATTAAAAGCTATTTTTAATCAAAAACATAAATGCAAAAAAGCTATGTATTAAAGAAGTTTCCCTCTTTTGGGGCAGAAATATATTTAATATATAATAAAAAAAAAGCTTAAAATTTAGGATGTAAAAATGTTTCATAACAAAATCATTTCATTAATAAAATTGAAAAACTAGCAATCATTATTTTAAAATAGACAACTTAGAATGAATACCTAATTAGATTACTATTTTTTTAATGCAATTTTTTTAAAAGTTTTAGTAAAACCAAGATTAAATTCTTTAAAACTTAAATACACGTCCTTTTTATTAAAAGTTTATCTGAATACAAATCAAGTAAAATCTAAATAGAAGGCATTTACTGATTTAATTTGATTTGCTACATTTTGCACACGAGAACTTATTTAGTTTGGTTTTTGATTAAAGGTATACTTGTATTACTAAAGACTTTCTAATATGATAATTATATATGTAAATTATTAGATAATTCATCAGCCTGAAAGTGATTTTAGTTTTGATAGTGATAGTACTAGTTTTCGGAGATGGTAATATACTTTTTCCTTAATGTATATATTTTCTTAAATTTTATGCATTTTACTCTTTATATTATGTAATAAATAAAAATTAACTGGAATTTAATTCAAATTTATAAAAAAAAATTGTGATCACTTCTGAAATTAGTTTTTTGGACAGCTTAGTTTCTCATGATAAATATCTACTTAAAAATTCTTTTCTAAAAAGAAAAAAAGGGTATACACAAAATGCAAGTATATAAAAAATGCAGCTCAAATACATAGATTTAAAATATGAAAAAGCATAATTTTTTAAACAATTTTAGACTATAAATTGAACAATCAGTGGGTTAAAAAATATACATACATTAAAAAATCATTAAAACTTACAGATCCTGTTATTATCCAATTCTTTCTTGGAACAAATTTAGCTGCTCTAACAGGAAGATCACAAACTTCAAATGATTTAACAAGAAGCTGTATATAAATGGAATAATTATTATAAGAAAAAATTTCACATGATAATTGAGTAAGCAATATAAAAGCAAAATTACAATACTGATAACGATTTCCCATTAATTGAATGTACGTAAATGTACCCCAAATTTGTGAAGAAAAAAATTTATCTAGTAAATATTACACAATGGAACTTAATAAAAATATTTTTATCATAAATTATAGATTTGTAAAACATATTAATGTAATTCTGAATAGATGAATTGAATGAATTGTTTTTAAAAAGAAAATGACATTAATGGAACAAAAATTTTTAAAATATAAAAATTTTTAAAATATTCTAATTTCTTCAATAAAGTTTTTAATATAGTAAATCAAGACAATTTTCTCACTTGCAATTACAAAATATTCTAAAAATGTAAATTATTGTTTCAGAATGAATGCTTTTGTTAAACAAGTTTCATGTGCACATTAGTTATCTTAGAGTCTGTGACTAGCTCATTTATATGTAATTCTACTGGAGAGTCAGTAACTCTAGAATTTTATGTGACACTATTTATTTTAATAATTTGAAAAAGTATTTTGTAATTGTGGCCAAAAATAAATATAGAATATTTAAGTTTTAAATTTTCATATAAAGGTTTTATTTCAAGTTAAAAAAAATTTGGAAGTAGTAATAATTATTTAAAAATTTAAGTTGAACTTTGTTTGAAAAGACTCTTTAATGTATGACAATATTTTAAAAATACATTAACAATTAGGTGAATACTTTATGTATTGGTATATATAATAGTGAAGTTGAATAAACTAAGTTATTGAATTTATTATAAAATTATATATACTTAAACTATATTAGATGTTATGTGGAACCATAAAAATTATTATAAATGTAATTATGTGTATTTTATTATATTGTTTATGCAAATTGTTTATGCTTTATTAATTAAAACTAAAATACTATGTGCACCATTTCTTAGTTAATTAAAGAACAAATTATAAAAACAGATATCAACATTATTGATTTAGCTTATTTTTTTAGCCCTACCTGACTGATTTACATGAGATATTTTTTAAAGTAGGCACCACTGCTCAGTTAATTGAAAAATCAAGCTACTATAAAAAATACATACTATTTACAATATATTGATTCAGCTTTATTACAGGGTTCTCAAGCTTTGCTAGAATAGATTACTTTGTTTTTTAAAAGTTACTGAACTACCCAGTTAACTAACATAAAATCAGAAAGTATTATTGATTTAGTTTTATTTCCCAGTTCTTGAGTCCTGACTTGGTAAATTACATAGGACTTTCCCTTAAGAAGAGCAAAACTAGCTCATTAATTAGAAACTGGGTGTTTAAGAACGTTTATGATAAAGTGGGGATTTAGTTAGTACTGCCTGAAATATAAGTTGCTCTCTCAAACTCTCAAGAAAAGGATGTATGTTATTAGCTCTCGTCAGCAACTTTTGTCATGAACCTTTCAGAATATATTGTTGTTGTTTTAATTACACAGTTATTATTCGTGCTCCACACTATACCCTAATACATTGGTCAGAGAAATTGAACCATGGATATTAAAGTAACGAATTGACAATGTGAAGCACTGAAAGCGAAATTGTCCGCATTAAAACAATATGTTTCCAATGAAAGTAGAATATAGGAAAATTATTCTCACATTGAACTTACATGCAAACTGAACTGGATTCATTAAGAAAAGCCACTGATGATTTGGATACAATCAGGAATCAATATTATCAAATTGACAAACATAAAGAATTGGCTGGAGTGATTCAGTCTTGATGGAATTGGAAAAAAGGATTGAAAACACTTAGATAAGTCTGCTTTCTTTTCTTAAAATTGCATCTAATTCTAACATTACAAATGGTATAATTTAACAATACAAATAATGTAGGATATGAATAATTTACACATTATGAATGATAATTTTAAGGCACATAGTTCTCCATTACCTTCCATTCCTTTACCTGTGTTTGATGGAAAATATGAACATTTTAACAACTTTAAAACTGCCTTTGACTATTTAATTACCATCCATATTTATTAGATTTTCAAAAATTTTTTTATTTGTGTTCTTCTCTACAGGGCAATTCCAAACTAATTGAAACTTTGGATGATAGTTATAAATCACTTATGAAAGTACTAACTGATCGTTATGATAATGAAAGAATTCTATTTGTTACCCATGTAAAGAAAATAATAAATTTTCTATCTATAACATATAAATTTGCAAAAGATTTAAGAGAATTATTAGAATTATAATAAATAAAAATATAAGATTTAAATTAGAATTATAATAAATAAAAATATCAGAGCTTTAAAAATTTCTTAAATTTGACTGTGATAATTAATGACGCTATATTAGTACATATTTTGATTCACAAATTGGATAAAAACTCTAGAATTCAATTTGAACTTATATTAGAAAACTAAGATCTTCCAAATTTAGATAAATCATTGCAGTTTATTGAGAAAAGAAACCATGTTTTGGAATCTATTGGCAGAAATATTTAAACAAAACCAATGCAAAGCCATAAATTTTCCTCATCCTCCATTCAGAAATCAAAAACTTTTCTTATTAATGCTCATAATAGTTTGTCTTGTTATAATTTGCCAAAACTCATCTCATACAATTTATAAATGTTTTAAATTTAAAGACATGGATGTATCCTAAAGATACAAACTGGTTAAAAAACAAACTTTGCATTTATTTTTACACCATACTCATATTATTGAAAACTGTAAATCAGAAATAAAATGCTCCATTTGTGATAAAGGAATTTACTACACTTTGCTTCATAAGCCTAAACAGGTGACTGAACCATTAGAGCCATTTTCCGAGAAAAGTTATCACTCATTCTCTTCTCAGCCTGCAACAAGCAAAGAAAGAGCTGCAGTTTCTCCCACACCAGTTCTACTCACTAATAGTAACTCAAAGTATGTGTTGCTAAACACCACGATTGTGTACCTCTGAGATGCATAAAATGAAAGAAGACCCTTCAGGGCATTTTGGACTCGGCATCCATCAGTAATTTCATTAGTTAGGAGATAGCACAATTTTTAGGAATAAATAAAAAAGGTAAAATAATTGCTCTGATTAGTGATTTAAACAATTACAGTTTCAATGTTATATCACAAATAACTGCAGTGTTTTCTAATATTTATGGAGATTGTAACTGGATTTAGATTTATTAATTGTACCAAAAATTATTGAAATGATTCCTCCAAAACAATTAAAAATTACACAGTTGAAAATTAAAAAAAAAAAAAAAAAAAGCATTGTTAGCCAATTTTTAAATTTTTTAAACCAAATAAAATACAACTTTTATTGGGTGCAGAACTATTATTCCAAATTTTAAAAACTGATAAAATGACATTAGAAGACAACGATTTATTTCTTCAAGTTTTGGTTATTTAGTTTCAGGAAGAATTAAATTACTCAATTTTAAAGGCAATAACTTTTTTTCTCGCCTGCTTCTTAACAGTGGATTCTTTAAATGATTTTATTAAAGCCTTTTGGGAAATAGAAACTATTGATGAATCAAATACTATTAATAGTGATGAACTGAAACTTGGCAAAGAACTTTTTAAGAAAACTCATTATCATAAATCTGATGGCAGATACATAGTAAAAATGCCCTTAGTTTCAAATAATTTAAATATAATGGAAATGAGTAATTTTAAAGCATTATCATCTCTAAGATTAGAACAATTATGGCATCATTTAGATAGGGATCCAATAATAAAAAAATTGTATTCAAAACTTATGTAAGAATATGAAGAATTAAATCACATGATGGAAACTACTAACGAAACTAAATCAAAAAGTGCTCAGCATTTTCTTCCCCATCATGGTGTATATCGTCTAAATAGTTTTAGCATACTAAATTAAGATTTATCTTTAATGCTAGTGCTAGGACAACAAATGGTAATTCTCTGAATGATTTTCTTCTCAAAGGAGGTATTATACAAGAAGATTTATTTTCTAGAATGTTAAGATTCAGAAAACATCATTTTGGCTTTTCAGCTGATACTCAAAAATTGTTTCGTGAGATTGAATCCATCACAATCCAAATTGGTAAGAATTCTTTGTGAAAAGGGTGAGGATAATCCTGTTCAAATTTATGATTTAAAAACAGTGTCATATGGGATGGGATGTACACCATATCTTGCAACAAGAACTCTCCAACAGTTAGCTTTGATAAAGGATATACATTTCTGCTAGCTGCTTCTGCTATACCAGATTTCTATATGGATAATGTACTTAGTGATGCTTCCAGTAAACAGCAAGCCAAGAAACTTCAAGAAAAGATTTCTCAATTGTTATTATGCAGGAGAATGTCCTTCATAAATAGTACTCAAACCACAGAATTGTATGATTTTGATTTATCTTCAGCGGAGAAAAATGTAAAAACTCTTGGAATACAACTGTGCACTTCAAGTGAACCTTTAGCTACCACATCTAATAGCTATAGAATCAAAAACAATTTTCACAAAGAGATTTGTTCTTTCACAGATAGCTAGAATTTATGATCCATTAAGACTAAATGGACCAGTTATTTCACAGGCAAAAATATTTCTTCAGCAGTTATGGCTATTAAAGATTGACTGACAGAATCTGCTACCCACAGTTGCAGCACAAGAATGGCATAAGTTTTTTTCATCACTTCATCTATTTACCTCTCTAAAAATTCTTAGGCATATTTTATTTGAAAATATGACCAATATCATGCATGATTTTGCAGATTCTTCTCAAGCAATTTACGGAGCAGTAATTTATCTCTAAAGTTTCAACAAAAATGACTCTGTTAATATATAGTCTCCTCTGTAGTAAATCTTGTGTTCCATTTGTAAGAACCATGACAATTCCAAGAAATGGGCTTTCAGCATGTCTTCTGCTGTCTCAACTGGTTCAAAAATCTATAAAAACCCTCAAGTTAAATATTGAGAAAGTGATGTTGTGGTCAGATTCTACAATTGTACTTGCTTGGATAAATTGTTCACCTCATCAATTGAAGACTTTTGTGAACAACAGAGTTGCTCAAATTCAGCATTTTACAGACTCTTTTCAGTGGAACCATGTCACATCTGAGAACAGTCTGGCAGATATTATCTCCTGTGCATTGAATGCAAATGAACTTTCTTCCAAACAACTTTGGTATTTTTGATTTTTTTTAGACACAGACAACTGCATATTTAAGTCAACTGAAATCTCTACTGGACTTAAAACTTCTCATTAACTGAGAAGGAAAATTTTCTAGGTGGTCTAATGAACATTTCTAATGTAATTACTAAATTAATCAAAATAGTTTGTTTTATTTTCAGTTTTATCTTTAATCTTAAAAATCTATAGGATAAGAAGATAGGGACCTGTTGATACCTAAGAATTCAAAATTGCTAGAGATGAAGAATTGAACATGCACAGGTAAATTCTAATAATAATAAAAACTTGGTATTGTTTCTCTGAATAGTAAATTGAAATCTTTAAATCCTTTCTTAGATAAAAATAATATACTTAAAGTTGGTGGGTGTTTAGATCAATCATACTTAAATTATGACAAAAATCACCCAATTATATATTACCTGCTAACTATAAATTAACAAAACTTTTTTTTGAATATTTTCATAAAAAAAAAATTTACATTCTGACTCATCAAATTTGTTATATAGTATTCATGGGGAGTTTTGGCTTTTGAGAGGTAAGGATTTAGCAAGGAAAACTATCCACAACAGCTTACATTGTTTTTTAAAAAAAAGCCAGTCATTAAAACCAATTAATGGGAAATTTACCTACAGAAAGAATTACTTCTAATAGGTACTCAATTTTTCAATTCAGGTCTAGAACTTTCATGGCCTTTTCTTAATAAAATTTAAATGCCAAAGAAAGGGTAATTATCAAAAAATTTATATTGCAATATTTACTTGTATAGTTATTAAAGCAGTTCATTTTGAATTTGTATCTGACCTTACTACAGAAGCTTTAATAAGAACTCTAAAACGATTGTTTGCACAGAGGGGTAAATATTTTTCAATATTTTGTGATAATGCTACCATTTCGTCAGGGCACAGTCTGAACTTAAGCCTGTGCAAAAATTAGTGTCCTGTCCTAATGATGAATTAGCATCATATTTTCCTATTTGTATCAGAAGGTGTTACTTAAAAATTCTTGTCACCGAGAGCTCCAAATTTCGGTGGGCTTTGGGAAACTGGTTTAAAGTCTTTCAAACACCATTTAAGAAGAGCTGTAGGTAATATAAAGTTAACTCTAGAAGAATTCGTAACAATTGCAACTCAAATTGAGGACATATTAAATTCTTGGGCTTTAACTTCCCTATGCTCTCATTTTGAGAATTTTGAAGTATTAACACCAGGTCATTTTCTAATAGGTCATCCTATTACTTTGATTCTAGAACCAAATTTAATAATAATTTAATAATACCAATAATACAAAACTAATAATTTAATAATTTAGTTCATTTTATTACATATTTTGAATGATTAATTCATAAAAGCCAAACTGTATAGCTTACTCATATCATATTTATTATGCTTTTATTTTACACTATTAAATATCTCTCTATTTTTTATATCCTTATGTATAATCTATACTTAAATAATATACATT
Source organism: Latrodectus geometricus (assembly GCA_026290005.1). Classification (NCBI taxonomy): domain Eukaryota; kingdom Metazoa; phylum Arthropoda; class Arachnida; order Araneae; family Theridiidae; genus Latrodectus; species Latrodectus geometricus. Next base: position 18,688 of record JAPDSC010099715.1, on the reverse strand, counting down.
CTGCAAATGTATGTTATTTATGCTTATTGAAATACTTATAATATTTCAACATTGGGCTATATGTTTAAGAAGCAGTATTACAAAGTGGTACTTCAGTAGCTACTGCCTGCAATGTTTGTCACTCTCTGAAACTCTCGAAAAAAAAAAGTGTATTACTGTTGCCATCCATTAAATATACTTCTTAAGCTAAATTACTGCTGATGATATTAAGAAATTCAAGTTTAAAAACATCAAATAGTTTTATTTAAATCTGATATATGTACGAAGTTTCAATAGATATTGCTTGTCCAATATTAAGTAGTTTTTACATTAAAAAATGACTCGCAGGTCAAAGATACAACCATTATAAGCTAATTTACAAATACACCAAAAGACTTAAAATAGCTGAATTAAAAATTTTACTTTAAAGATTCATGAATTAGAATTAACTTCTTAAATAGAAAATGGGAAAATACCCTTAATTTATGAAGAAAAACCTGAACTGAAGGAATGACCAAAACGCAAATGTGCATCTTGCACAAAAGTCGCCATCCCCTGCAAAGCAGCGAGAATCGAAGACAGCGTCACTAACTTGCATTTGGAAGCAGGAGAATGAGTACATCTAACCTGAAGAAATTGTAGCTTTTATATTAGCTGCTAAAATAAGATTTGCATGCCTCGGAGAAAAGGGTGAATTCTATTGGTCAGCTACTGAGCCAAGCTGCCCAAAGAAGGAAAAATTAGCATCTTGCTGAAGAGAAACATAATGCAAATTGACTTGATACAGCTATGTAACACATATGACTAGCGACCACAAAACAATTAATTTCATCGTATCTTAAATTAAACCTGCTAAATTGCAGCCAAATAACCTCAACATGTCATCTATTTAATGTTTACAAATTCATGTTATAAAATTAAATTTAACAAAATATACTTCACATAGTTGAATGATGGAGAAAACAGGTAGTTTAAAACAATTTAAATTGAATCAAAAGCTTTAACAAATCAAGAATAAATTGGAATTTGAATTAAAGATATACTATTTTAATTTAAGTAGGTAAGTTGAAATTCCTTTTTTGAATTGGGAAATTAAAATGGATACAATATTTCGTTTTATATTTTTATAGCTTTGAAATTTAAGTTAAGAAAAATTTTAAAACCAGCAAAAATTACAAGCCCTTGTCAGAAACCTTTATTTTGTATCCTTTGGAAAAAATTGTTATTGTTTTAACTCCACAGTTATTATTCATGCTCCACACTATCCCCAAGTACACTAGGTTTTCTTGAAAATCAATGTTATTTACATTACTAATTCAACTTTTCAACTGTTGTTTGCACTTGTTTGATATTGTATATGTAGGGTATTTTTAAGGTGAATGCATTTGGTTCAATTAACTAATGATCATATATATATTATTAATCAAGAATGAATACCAATATTGAGTTTCAGAGTATTTTATATATTTTATAAAATGTGTAAAATTAAATTTACATTCAGTCATAAAACATTTCTGTGGCAAGTATATAAAGGGGAATATTTGAAATAGCAACATTCATATTCAAAGATTACATGAGAAAGTGATATTCAAAATTGGAAATTGAATGAGATCATAATACTGAGAATCAGAAACAGCAAAATCTTGAAGTTTAGGTTAGAGAGAAAATTTGGAAATTGCATCAAACCATAGGATTTTACAGAAATCAAGTATATGTATATAAACTTCACGCTTTTGCAATTAAATATAAATGAAAATATTTGTGTAGGTCCTAATGGACAATTAGGTAAAGATACTGGTGTCATAAAAGGTAGCAGGTTCTACACTCAACAAACTGAAAATTCATCATTTTCACAAATAAGATAGTAACACACAACATAGGTTATGGTCCCAATGTCCTCTAAGTGAAATGATAGCTATGAGGATGATTGACCAACTTTGAGAGTTTTCTACTTGGTTTATACTCACAAATTATGGAAATTCATCCCTCATTTTTATTACAGGGTCAATCTCAATAAAGTTGATGACCCAAACAAATGGAAACTGAAGATACATTGGGTTTAGAAGCATTTGGTACAAAATCTTATTATAAAACAGAGGTGTCCAACTCATAATTATAATCTGATAAAGAATATAAAATGCTTGTATAGTAATAAGTAAAAAATATGGAAATTCAAAATGAATTTATAAAAATGAAATTTCTCATATAATAATTTAATGCTAACTGTAATAAAATATATCGTTTTTCTTTTTTCATGATTATTGTAAAATTAATAATAGTTCCTATTTAATAACAAATCAAAAATCTATGAAAAAATTTAAAAAAAAATTATTTCAACAAATATTCCTCAAATTAAATAAATATTTAAGAGTTTAAGAATAGATTATCTATGAGTATACCTGTGACTCATGGTTCCAAACATGCACATTGCCATTGTACAAACTCGCAAGCATCCATGGTTCAGATGGATGCAAATCAACACATTTTACTCTATCAGACCGAGCCAACAATTTTCGCTTGACATCAAGTTTAAGAGGCTGAAATACAATCTTATTAGTTAAAACAGTAAATACAAATCTATATTAAAAGCATACTTTGTAAAAAAGAATATCATTCTTAGCTATCAACCATTTGTTTTGTATGATTATGTAATAAAATATTGATTAAATTTACAAATTAAAATAAATGTTTAGTAAACATACACACAAAATAATTTATTTCAATTCAGTTTGATTTGTACAAATTTTATATTAAATACTTAATAAATTTTTCTTTGACCATTCACTTTAATGAGTTAATAATTTTTGAAGTTCAATGATTAGCTATTACTTTAAAAAATGAGAGGGAAAATCTTTTGACAAAAATATTTTTTATCATAAAAAATGGATACACAATACTTTTGCTATATATCTTAAAATATAACTATTTTTAGGAGGAAAAAACAGTAAGCAAGTCAACATTTTTATTTATTAAGTGAAAATGTAAAGGGGCTGTTAATGAAGAAAATGCTTACTATATAACTCTTTTCAGAAATAAAAATGTTTACAGATATTTACTAAAATTGAACATAACTACAATCACCAAGTAGAGCTGCATAATTTTTTCAGAAAATAGATAATTAAATTAAATATTTTGGTCAACTATTGTAGACTAAAATGCCTTGATAAACAGTGAATGTTGTTGTTGGGTTGGGTTTTATGGCGCAAGGTCCAAAATTGGACAAGCTGCGCCAATGATAAACAGTGAAAGAATATCCATGAAATCCACCAAAAAAAATAAAACTTTTCTTTACATTCAAACAAAATATTTACTTACAATTGTTTTTATCTAATTACTGACATTGTATAAAATATAATTTTTAAAACATTAAAATACAAATGTCGAACAGTATAAAAATTTCATGTTCTCTGGCAAAGTAATTATATATAATTTAATAAATAAAAACACTAAACAAATTAATAAGTAATAATACAAGGAAATAAAACTTCTTTAAGGTTAAAAATGTCAAGATAAAAGATTTAAATCATAAAGCTTCCCCTAAAGCTAAGTTTTTTTTATAAATTATTAAGAATTAGATTGCAAACAAAACATAAAGAAATGAAATAAAATTACTTTTGTTTATGAGCTCAATTTTTTCATTTATGGCCCAGAAACAGATTTCGATTTCATGAGCCTTCAATATATCTAGATATAAATTGAGTTCCTCACTCATCTAAGCATTATACACTTTAAAAAATTATTACTACCAGTCTTTATAATGAATACATATTATTGGACTTTCTATTAAACATGCAAACTTTATTTATGAAAAAATGCAACATTAGTTCAGCTTAGAGTATTAGAAATTAATTAAATAGATAATTTGTCAGATATACAAAAATGTACAGTTAAAAAATATTAAAATTTTTAACTAAAAACTACATAAAAGAAGAAAATTTTCAAACAAAAATAATACACTTCAATGAATTTGCTCTTAATTTCATCTTGGAATTAAGTTTCTAAGCATATGTAATCAATGATCTCCAATAACTAAATTTAAAACTTTATAGTCAATAGTTTTTTTCTTCACTATAAACATAATTATAGAGATCAATAATTTACAAAAATTTAAATTTTTTAATGAACTTTTTAACATTGGTTTTGACCAAATTCATCTGAAAAATTTATAAAATTTATTTGGAACCTGCTGAAGTTGAAGAAATAATAAATTTTGACAAAATTCATTTTTCTTAGAAACTTAATGCAGCAAGTTTTATTCATTTTTTAAAAAATATTTTGTAGTGAAGCTTGGTGACATAATGTATTACAATCTTTTATTCCATTAGTGTATTGATAAAACAGAGTATCAAGCATGTTCGGAAACTAAACATTGGGCCTTTTTGTGTTAAGCTGACCACATAACTGGAGCATATGCTTCAAATTTCAGGGCCCTCAGTCATGAAAACAGATATAGGCATTGTAGGATTTGGACCCCCATATGAACTAACATGCCACTGTATTTAATAAATATTTTGTAGCAGGGTGCATATTTACTTAACAAAAAAAGAAGAAATTTATATGCTTATTATGTATTACAGCCAAAGAAGATAATAATTTTAAATAATTTTGGTTTTATAACAATTCAAAACTGAGTTTAGAAAATTTGATAAAAACATATTTCATACTTTAAAATTCAATTAAATATTATCAATTAAATTATCTTAATTATTTAAATTCAGATTTATATTGAAAGTAAATATTAACATAGTAATTTTAAGTTTTATGATTAACCTATTCATAATACTCATTATATTGCAGTCATTAATAATCAATTAATACTAGAATTATAGCAACAATCATTAATTCTATTAAATTAAATGTATCAAATTTAAATTAATAGAAAAGATAACTTTTTCAACTTCTCTTCATAAAATTTTTCTTACTCCTTTGTTGATTTATAATTAAATTACTTAATAGTTTGTTAAAAAAATATTTTTATTAAGAAAAGTTCATAATTTTAAAATAGGTTTTTATTTATTTTAAGAAATCATATTTACAGATATAACTGCCTATACTTAAAATTAATATTGCAGTTCATTTTGATCATGCAGAAATTGAGAAAATTATATTTTTATAAACAAAGGGGTAAGAGTGCAATCGAAATATCTACTATCCTTAAGCGGGCAAATACAAAACAAGGCTAGTTAGAAAAATAACAGCTATTAGATTAAATCTTACAGCATTATTTGAAAGAATATGACAAACTATTTACATTTTTTAATTTAATAAAATGAATAAAAAAAAATAAGAATATGTTGGCATGATAAATCAAACAAAGAGAAAAGTGCCTCATTATTAAAATTGATTGAACTACTTATAGAAAGAATTAAGACAGTTACTTTGATCACATTGAGAAAATTATGCTTTCATAAATAAAAAAGAAATGAGTAAAAACACCTATATGAAATTCTAGTGAATTATTTAACAATGTATTTACACTATATAAGAAATTCAATGGATAAAATTATATTTTGTTTTTGGATATTGACAGACTTTGATCTCTGAATGTTTTATCTTTATTATTTTACATTGTACAGAAGTTTTGATAATTATATATATATATATATATATTTGATGGTGGGAAATTTTCTGAAAATCTTCTGATAATTTTGATATAAGAATTGTATCAGATGAAGAATTTCTGGCCATAACTGCATCCAATTTATCAAATGAAAGCTGGATTGCTACTACTTCAATAAATTAATCCTATTATCTAATGAAAAATTCATATATGAAACACCAAATGAAAGTAAAAATTGAAGCTAAAAAAATCCCATTTTGAGTTTATGATGAAACTTTTCAACCGTGATTTGTAAATTCAGTATACAAATGATTCATAAATTCAGCATAAAATTAAATAGATTTAGAACACAAATTAATTTGCCATTATTTCAGTTTTTTAAAAAACATTATAAATAATGAATCACAATGCCAAGTGAAAATATAAATAACAATGATTGAGAAATCATACCACATGAAAAGTAAATACCAATTTACTCACTATATGTGTGAAAAACCAGCTAATTTTTTTAACAATAAACTTTGACTTGATTGTAACTTAAAATCAAGATAGCTATTGCTTTTATTTGGAAAAAGACAAAACAAGCCCAGATAGATAAATGACAGATGAACATGCAGCACTGTGATTGATTGAACTTTAATGTGGTACTGGAAGAGAAATTTGGCAAATTATTTAAGGAATAAATAAATTTCTGGACAGATCACCTATATTCACATAATGTTCACAGGAGAAGAAATTTTTTTGACAACACAAATAAGAAAGATGCACAGCGCCACTTAAAATTCCTCCTTGATAATTTCCCAATTAGTTGCAGATTATTTGTAGCAAAACAAATTTTCATTCCTCTGATTCTGAAATGTCATCTTTAGAGCAGTGTATAATTTCCAAATTCTTATTTTTCTCAAAATATTAAAGAAAGCATACATAAATGATATGAAAAAACTTCAAGACACAAATATCGTAGGCATTTTTGGGAAAAATCGAACAAACATTGAAAATGATCCTTGAATTGGCAGCTCTTCAACCAAAAAGGAAAATGTTGAGCATGTTTGAGAAATCATGCATGTGGATAAATAACAATTGCCTCTGAAGAAATTTCGGTTAATCTGCGCTTTAGGTCCCCTACTTCGCCAACTCACGAATTTGAAGCGTTTTCTCGCACATGCTCAATAATTACTCGTTTTTTTAGCCTTTTCATTCGCAAATTAAATTTCACTTTGAAATAGCGGTAGAATTTTCGCCATGGCATCGGTGTTTTTGAAAATGCGCCAAGCAGGGAACCTAAAGCGCATTTTCTCATGGGAATGTACACAGCATTCTTTATTATGATTTGAACATACATCATGTTTGTTTGCACAAAGTTCAAAAAATGATTACTTATGTGTTAGTTTTGCAACTAATTTTGCAACAATATTAGTGACAAAAATCACACCAACACATCAGAAATAAATAGCACACATAGGGAAAAAATAAAATTCATGCTGTACATGCCAGTTACATGCAACAGTATCAGGAGAAAGAAAATAACGATTGTTTTAACTCTGTTAAACTCTTAATTGACATACCAGTAATTGATCTTTTCAAATAAAACATGTGAATAAGAATATTGTCTTGTTATTGCTTACTTTTTTATCATGATATGTAACATGATTCCCATGGCTCTAATTTGTCTTTGCACAAAATTGCTGTATGTGATGATGATAATATATAAATAGCCAAAAATGAATGAGTGCAGGGATTTGATTGACATGGGTGATGAAGATAACAGCTACTTGAAGAAAATCATCACATGCAAAGAAATATGGTTTTTAGTTTAAAGCTCTCACATAAAATGTCAGTCATGTGAATGAAAAAAGAAACATGAACGGAAGAAAATTTTGACACGGACAAAATCCAAGAGAAAGTGATATTGGAGATGTTTTTCTATGACGAGGGTATCATTTACTATGAATTTATTCCCAAAGGCTAAACTGTCAATAAAAGATTTTACCGGATAACTTTTAAATGATTATAAGTTGCAATCAGACAAAACCAGAAAAATAGTCAAATTATTGGTTTCTTTAACATGACAATGTTCCACCAGATTATGCACTGATTGTGACTTTGCTAGACAGTGTTACTACTCAGAAGCACTCTCCTTATTCTCCTTCTTCTTATTAACTGTTTCTATGGATGATAGTCAAATATAAAGGACACTATTTTGTGGGTTCAGATAAGGTGATCAAAAATGTGACAAAAAATCACAAAATTGAATTGAAACAATTATACAAATGCTTGAAAAATGAAATGGATAAAGGAGGAAAATACTTCAAAGCCAAGAACAAAATTATTCGCCTATTTTTTTAAATAATTTGTACTAGGTTATTCTGGGTACTTTTTTTTAGCTATTTAGTACTTCTTTAATTTAGTAAAACAAATAAAGAAAGCAAGAATAAGCTGTGTTGGCATGATAAACTATTCAAAGAAAAAAGCATTTCATTATTTAAAAAAAACCTTGTTTGATTACTATATATGCTCCTAATGGAAAAAAGAAAAAAAGTACATTTCCAGAACACCTTGCATTTAATATTGGAAATCATATGAAAATGCTGAGTGGTGAATTTTTCAACTGGACTAAATAGGAAATTGATACACGAGATGGCCAGAAAATTTTCATTCAAGAGTTGGTTAATTCAATTTTTTTAAGATTTTGAACTCAAAATAAATAATTAACAAGCAGAGAGTAATTGATAATAAGAATAAATTAAAGAAAAGTGGTTAAAGATTTTATCTACATAAATTTATTTATTTGGCCATATACACAGGTTATTAATTTAACTTTGGATAAAACTATCAGACATATACCCCATTAATTTTCCTTTTATAACCCAAAGAAACTTAATTCAAGTGATCCCCTTTTCTGAAAATAACATTTTGGAGTCCACAAGGAAAACAAAACACTTGAAATATTAGTGAAAATTACAGAAAATATTTATGGTTTTTGCACAAATAAATTTAAGTAGGTAAAATCTTTAACCCCTTACCTGCCAAGGAAAATTAGGGAGATTCGCTCCCCAGTGCCACAGGTTTTCACATGGGTGCGCGCAGTTATGCGGTGTATCAGTGGAAAAAAAGAGGCACGCTTTATATTCTGATTGTTTACTTTCACAAAACAAAAAAGAAAAAAATGGAAGCGAAAGAATAAAAAGTTACGAACTACTCGAAAACAAACAAATAATATCTGCAATGTATGGAACAAAAGCAACGGCTTCTCCCGTTCCACACAAGAAATATTCCCCTCTCCAAATCGCCCCTTCTTTGAAATAGATGTAACATCATCACAACAGATCTTTTAAACAATGTCAAGGATATTCTATTGCATTTCAAAGCCATGGTTCTAGCTTTACTGATAGCAGAGCATTACAGAGAAGCGTATTTCCGAAAGCCTTATATATACGCTTGGGGCAGGCAAGGGATTAATTCATTTGTACGATTTAATCCCAAGGCCTAATACTATATCAAATGTATAAACATTTGTGTTTTTATTTCATCTCTGGTATTACATGAAGTATAACATTAACCTGATAGCTAAAAAATATTAGATTCAGACAGTTACTAAAATTGCACAATATTGAGTTTATAATTATCACAAAAAATATGAAAAACTCGTAATATTTCAGGAACAATTCACGAGTTTCACAAGAGAGCTGAATCTTTATTTTCAGATACCAAGTTCATCACGTGTAATTTACATAATCCAATAAATGCAGAGTTTGTCATATAATATAGAGTTCAATTTTTTCATTCTCATTAAAATAATATCAGATTTTATAGAACTTAATTCCTAAGGAAAGTTATAAGGAATTCCTATAAAAAAATTTATAAATGCATATGTTTCGCTAACTCAGTGGTTAAAGAAGAAATTTTCCTTATTAATAAAATAAATTTATTTTCTCAAAAAAAAAAAAAAAAAAAAAAAAAAAAAAAAAAAAAAAACTTTTATTTCCTTAAATTTAAAAGAAACATTTAATTAAAAAAGTTTCATTAAAAATATTTAGGAAAGTGCTAGTCAAAAATCACTCAACTTTATTTAAACAAAAATGTTAGAATTAACATAAAAATGACATTTCTATAAAGCAATTTTATTTTAGCAACGTTTCAATAGTTTTGACATTGTAGGATATTCATTTATTAATCTTAAATGACAAATTAAAATGGTCATAAATTTTGTATAAAAAATTTATAAATATCCCAAATTTAATTTTTAAGTTATACACCTAACCCCTCAAGGAAAACCTAATTACAAACCCATCATAAGCAGTAACATATCTTTTGAGATTCAGAAGTTTCAGTGAGCCAGCTTGCCACAATATAAATTTCCCAGAATAGAAAACTGCTCATCATTCATGAACTTTCATATCAACTGGTAAAAAGTAAGATTGTTTATCTTGGTAATTTTTATTATAACATAGGAAGAAATTTATAAAGAATTATCTTTTTCATCCAACCTTTTAAAATAGTCATTATTATGTGATATTTTCTATAATTCTTAAGGAAATATTAAATATTATAATACTACCTTCATGTATAATCTCCTCGTTTTAAAATACGGAAATAGTTTAATTCATCTTTTATATTACTTTGCTTGTACTTTACGTTAATCACATTTAAAATCGGCAAAAATAATGTAGAAGTACAAAATTTCTTAGCAACGAAAAGTTTCTTGTTGCTAAGAAACACATGGAAACGCGAAAACCTTGATATTTTTTTTTTATTTATATGATTTATCATCCATGAATTCGATAAAGAGTTTGTTCGCACAAAATGAAAATAAGAAAATAATGTAAAATCACTTAAACGAAATAATTCCGTTTAGATGATTATACAATATTACTTCCACAGAATATATTAGTATAATCAAACTAAATTATCGATTTTAATGTATACAAAAAACTAATGAAAATTATAATAACAGCTCTAAAAATTATAATATAAAAGCTTCCTTTTCAGCTCGGCAACAGAGCTGAAAAGAAAGCTAAATCGGGAAATATTGTTTACAAATAGAGTAATACAGTACATTTTAAAACCGGCAAAAATACATTATATTAATTTAAAAAGTAATAAACAAACCATTATGCCGTAACAGAAGTTTTAAGAGATTCCTTAAAAAATAAAGAATAATGTATTAGTTAAATGGAAAAACCACGTCAAATATTTTATACCGACGATGGTGGAGTATACCAAAACACAATTCCAGAACTGACACAACACCTAAGCGAACGTGGCGATTGATTAATTGATATCTTCATAAACGTAATTCTAAGTAAAAGCAGCAGGAAGCTTTGGAATTTACCTTATATGAACTTTTTGTTGTTCTTAAAAGTTTTAATTTGTTTAACAGCCTTAAATTTTAGAGTTAATAAATTCTCAAATTAAATTTGCAAACAATACAATCAGCAATTCTTAATTTAAGGAATTAAAAAATATCATATTAATATGACATTTGAATACAAATTCATGTCTCGACAAACTAACCACACCAGAGGTGATCCTTAGAAATTGATTCATATTACACTACTGGCCATTAAAATTGCTACACCAAGAAGGTGACATGCTACAGACATGAAATTTATACGAAAGGAAGAAGGTGCTGTGATATGCAAATGATTAGCTTTTCAGCGCTTTCAGACAAAGCAGGCGCCAGTAGCGACATCTACATTGTGTTTAAATGAGGAAATTGTTCAGCCGGTTCCTCATACACAAATTGCATTTGAACGTTATTGCCTGGTGAAAAGTTGTTGTGATGCCTCGTGTAAGAAGGAGACATGCGTACCATCACGTTTCTGACTTTGATAAAGGTCGAATTGTAGCGTACCGGGATTACGGTTTATCTCATCGCAGTATTGCTGCTCGCGTCGGTCGAGATCCAATGACTGTTAGCAGAATATGGAATCGATGGGTTCAGGACGGTAATACGGAACGCCATGCGGGATCTCAAGGGCCACCTATCACGCATGGCCGTAATGGATCGTGCAACCACATCACGAGCCGTGAGTCAAGAAACGGGGTCGTTTGGAAGACAACAAGTGTCTGCACGAACAGTTCGACGACGTTTGCAGCAGCATGGACTCTCAGCTCGGAGACCATAGCTGTGGCTTCCCTTGACGCTGCGTCATAGACAAGAGCGCTTTCAATGGTGTGATCAACGACGAACCTGGGCGCAAGAATGGCGAGACGTCATCTTTTAAGATGAATCCAGGTTCTGTGTACAGCATCATGATGATCGCATCCGTGTTTAGCGGCATCGTGGTGAACGCACAATGTCAGCGTGCATTTGTCATCGTCATTCTGGCCGATCACCTGGTGTGATGGTATGGGGTGCCATCAATGCGACCAAAGCATCCAAAGAATCCAATTAAAACCAAAGCACCGTCAATGCGAACAAGAGGTGACATACACGTCTCAGTCACCTCTTGTTCGCATTGACGGTGCTTTGAACAGTGCACGTTACATTTCTGGTGTGTTAAGACCCGTGGCTCTACCCTTTATTCGAGCCCTGCGAAACCCTACGCTTCAGCAGGATAATGCCCGACCGCATGTTGCCTGTATTGTACGGACCTTCCTTGATACGGAACATGTTCGGCTGTTGCCCTGGCCAGCACGTTCCCCGGATCTTTCACCAATAGAAAACGTCTGGTCAATGGTTGCCGAGCGACTGGCTCGTCACCAAATGCCAGTCACTGCGGTTAATGAACTGTAGCATCGTGTTGAAGCTGCATGGGCATCTGTACCTGTACATGCAATCCAATCTCTATTTGACTCAATGCCCGGGCGTATAACTGTTGTTATTACTGCCAGAGGTGGTTGTTCTGGGTACTGATTTCTCAGGATCTATCCAGCCAAGTTTTTTGAAAATTTTATCACTTGTTATTTCTAGTATGATATATTTGTCCAATAAATATCATTTTGTTATCTGCATTTCTTCCTGGTGTAGCAATTTAAATGGCCAGTGGCGTATTTGATGAAGACATCATAATGATGAATCTTATTAAACCCACTAACTTTCGATTTGAAATTATTCTTTCTCAGATGGTTTTGTATACAAAAAATGTGTGTTTTCTTGGCATAATGCAGGAAAACACGTTCTCTCTTAAGAAGAAAAATTTTACGTTTAATACCAAAATTTTATTTCTCGTCTTTTTGAATTCACTTTATAATTGTTGTTGACTACATTATACTTAAAGATAAAGGGGCTACTGCATCTGTCTTTTTATTCTCAATATACTATGCATCATTTTTTAGATTACAGTATGAATTCACAACACTATAGTTTGTATAATTTCGCTTAAGCCCATATTTTCTGTAAACCTCGACTGTTAATTATAAATGAAACATCAGTTTAAAGCTCAGACAGTATTCAACAACTTTTAAGGCGGCTGATGGCTGAGTGCTTAGCGTTTTTGTTTCCTAGACAGGCTAATGATCTCAGGTTTGAATCTCGGTGGCGCAATGGCTGTGCGTTTGTCTCTGTGTGTTTCCTCGTCCTTTCTTCTCTCATGATGAATGAATGTGGCTTACACTTTAAACGGGTTTTGTGGTGGAGTGACGTGAGTAAAGGTCTCGCCCCCATGAGTTGGTTCACAAATGCCAAACGAAAAAAATAATGAATGAGCTGCAGTTTGAGGCCATTTTGTGGCGAAAGGTTAATAAATCGACCAGTTCCCATCTTTTAGCAAAAAAAAAAAAAAAAAGAATGCAGGAATTACATGAAATATTACTGGTTGAATAAATTGTAATATTACATAATAAAATCTATATAATTTGGATTTTATTTATTCACATATGTTAATTAAAAATACGAAGAAAATTTAAATTTGGGACAAATATTTATTTTTTTTTTTTATTCATAACTTTCTCAGAAATAGATGTTAATACCTAAATAACATAAGAAAACCATTTATAGTCTTCAAAGAACATAAATTTAATATGATTGAACATTTTATGGTCTTAGTAAGATGGCGATAGTTAGTTCAACCAGCAGTAGTGGACTAGTCGTTTAGAGCATTGTTTTCGTTACCGGAAGGCGGTGAGTTCAAATCCCGGCTTATTCGAAGAATCGGAGTGTTCATTAATGGTGACTGGGTCACCTAAATTTTTTCTTGGTTGCCATGCTCTCCATGTTCCCATTCCAAATTAATACCTCTGAGGTTGTTAGGAGCTAGGCCTTGTATCTTCTCTGGCTTCCTATCTCTAAATTGGTAGACCTAGATAATGCTGCCATCTATGAGCCAAAGTCGAACTTCCAACCTTTTTAGGGAGTGCTCTGCTTTAAAACGGAAGCCGCGCTTTCTGACTTCATTCACCCATCTCACGAGCGGGTTTGGCTTCTCATAGTGTCACATTTGTAACAACAACAACATTATAAACCGTTTGACCCAATACACTTTCTTTTCGAGTCCTAACTCTATTGACAAACTTAAACCAATCAAATGCTCAAATGAGACCGTCTTTAAAATATTTTGGAGGTATTAGCTTTTTAATCGCACACTCGTTTTCGATCTTCTTATCTGCTCGTCAGAAGGCAAACTTCGGCAAAAATTGAAATATAGACAAGTTGTAAAATCCTAGATGATCGCATGAAACATGTGTCGCAAGACAATCTGAGCGTTTGAGAATCATATGAACCAAATGAAATCTCTAATATCTTAGATACGTCAAAAATGAGTTAAGAGCTAGACGATTCCTTATTTTGACAAATATAAAAGAAATCGAATTATTAAAGAAATTCAGGTGATTTTTTTGCACTAAAAAAAATATCCTATTTTTCATATAATTGAATATATTCTTTCATATATATAACTCAGCATTAAAATTATGAACAATCTAAATATTTTATAATTCAAAATATTCAATTGATATTACAAGTAATTTAAATATTTTATTTAATATAGACAAATAAATACAATCAATTAATAAAATTCCACTCTGCTCTTTATTCATATTTATATTTCTCTTAAATTGTTTTTAAAAAATAAAAATTCAATATTTTATGATAGTTATAAATCATATAATTTCAAATATATTTATAAGAAAAAGCAATTTTTAATCTTTACCCTATATAGAATACTTGTAGAATATTCTACAACTATCTTTCACATCTGCTGTTATCATGAGTGCTGCTAAATATAAATAGTTTTATAAATAAAACTATTTATATTTAGCAGCACTCATGATAATATAAATAGTTTTATAAATAAAACTATTTATATTTAGCAGCACTCATGATAACAGCAGTTGCAGCAAAAATTATTAATTTATTATCCATTTTATGTACAGAAATCCAATACTCGCATTGTAATTGCAAAATTATTGCTCAATTGAAATTCGTTTTCAAATTTTTTTACTGTCACAAGTGAAGAAGCACATTTTTTCTATTGTCAACTATATATATCTATGTTTTGTGCATTTGTTGTTTTCAAATGACACATATGTAGGGATAATTTTACTGTTAATTTTCATTTTGATGTATTGTATACATTTGATCATTAATAAATTATGTTTGAGGTATCAAAACTTCCTTTTTGTTTAATCACAGCAACGTGTGAACGGGTACAGCTAGTATTAAATAACGGAAACAACCAAAAATGGAACCTGATTAAGCAAATAATAATAATTAAGCATATAATGTTATATGACGTCATGTATAATTTAAACCAATGAAAATTTGCTTAATCAGGTTCCATTTCCGGATGTTTCCGTTATTTAATATTTATTTTAACGTAACGTAATTTTAATTAACGTACGTTTTATTTACGTCACCAGCTGCAAACGAGAGATATTCCGCGGAAAAACTGACGCCAGCGAAGGAATGACGTCACCAATGTCATAAAATAGGCGTTGCTAATATTTTTTGCATTCAAGAAAATTAATATATCTGGCAGGACTCCGGCAACTGCGCGAATTTCATTTACATGCTTTGGTTTATTATCCTTTGTTTTTGCACATTTTATTTATATACACCTTAAGGTAACAATGTCTTCAATTAACTTGATTAAATTAATAAAAATTTCTGGTCACCTTCTGCGACTTTTTAAAAATTTTGCACTAGCGAGATCTAAAAGAAACAGAATATTGAAAAATATTGCCTGTGTGAAAAAATCGGTTGCCAGAAAATGTAATTTATCACCAAATGTGGAAACATTCCGCCAAGGGTGATCGTACAGTAAATCTAATTCTAATCATACTTTTTTATATATATTCAGATTACATATTCATAGAGCATTTGGGGGATTACCTTTTTCATCATACTGAGGAATGATGTATAAACTTAAATCTTCATCAGATATAGCAGGAATATTATAAGATCTGCTAGCATTTTTATTAAATAAATGTGATTTTATAATATTATAATGATTCCAATTTATTTCTATTTGGAGTATAAGATAATTTGGTTAGACTATACTTTAGGGTGCACCTTTGATTCCCGCCAAGTTGTAATTGCGATTGATCGCTAAGCTGGGCAAAACCCAATCATATTCTGATTGCAACAGAGCAATTGATTGTTTTGTACCAACAAAAATCACCAATAAAAACGATATCCAAACAAAAATCGCCATATTTGCCAAGGAACACCCTAAAGTATAGTTTTAGCGATAATTTTAGTTGATTTAATTTTATAGCAGCTGAATTTTTAAATCCAACATGTGGTAACCAAAGAGATAGGTCAACAACTGCTTTGAAAGTAAGATTTTTAGTATCTGTATATAACATATTTTTACTACCATTTCTTTTAATTTCTATTTTAATTTGAAATCCTGAAAGTCCTTTTTTATATTCTCCGAAAAATTCAAATATGTATTTGAAAGATATCCATATTTTTAGTTTGACTATCTTTAGTGAATTTCCATCTTTTTTCAAATTCATAATTATATTTTTCATTCATTTTAAAGTTATTATAAAAATCAGTGATTTTAGTTGCATTGACCAAAGTTCTATGAGATTTGAAATTATTTGTGTTAGTATATTTAGAAAAACATATTAGTAGCTTTAGATGTTGAATAATCAGGTGTTAAATTTATCAATCCTAATACTTGATTTATGATTGCTTTATAATTAATAGTAGATTCAATTTCAGAATTTCATGTTGTTAATTTGCTTGAATTAATAAAACCATCACCATTTACAAAAGTAATATTTTCATTATTTATGTTGCTTCTGTCACATTTTACATTTTTAATTTCTTGTTGCAGATAACTTTCAGAATATAATATATTAGAATTTGTGTCATTTATAAGGAAATTATATGTAGCATTTTTTAGGGAGTATTTTCATCTCTATTTTCATTTATAATTTCTCTATATTCAAAGCTTTCAATTTCATTATTATAATAATAACTGGTATGTTTCAAATCATAGATTTTGTTCATTTACTTAGGATAAAAAAAATTTCAACCCTGCACCATGTTTTTTCTTTTTTTGATAAAATCTCATTTAATTTTCCTCTTATGAAATTATTAGATCTTTCTGCTATAATAGGTTTAGCTTATTTTCGTATAGCACCTATTTAAACAGGAAAGAAACCTCTTCCCTCTATTTTTTTTTTACTTTTTCTATACAATCTGTGTTTTAATCAATTATTTAGTTATAAATCTATACTGTACTTGTTATCTATTTAAACCAATTAGTTCTCTTTGATGATTTTTAGTTTTCATTCTATTTCTATGTATGGAATCAGATTTAACTGGAAAAAATATAGGTTTATCAAATTTTTTAGAATATAAACTTCCAGGAGGATTTGTAGTTGTAAATGAGTAAATTACATCAGATTTAAAGTGATTTATATAAGCACCATCTACTATATCACAATGTATGTAAATATTATCATTTCCATTGGCTATATCTGCTAAATATTAACCTTTTTGTTCTGCATCTTCATATATTTTTGTTTCAAATCCTAAAATTTTGTCCAATTCACTTTTAGATAAATAAGTTTATATCTAAATAAATGTGTAATTAAAAAGAATTGCATCTGTAAAAATGTAAAGGATGTTATTAATAAATCTATTAACAATTTACCATTTAAAATACATCTACTTGGACATTCATTTATAGGTCCTGGAACTCAATTACTACATGGAAAAACAAGATTAAATCCAGATTTATCATGCAAAGAATGGAGCAAACCAATTAACAAAGTTAATGAAACTGCTTATAGAGATGATATTTGTCATTAAAAAATAAAGATACTAAAACTAGAAAGGAAATATGTGATACTAATATGTTAAATGAAATTCCAAACCCAACAATTCATGAAAGATTTGAAAGAGGAATTGTGTGTGTGTTTGTTAAACTACCATTAAAGCAAAAAAGACACTTGGAATTGGTTCACTCATTTACTGTTTAAGATATAAATGTCATACAGATAGTAAAGCCGTTATAACTACTACATCTAAAAATGGAAAACCTATGATGAAAGGAATTTGTGTAAATTGTAATTCAAAGAAAAGTTTTTTTTTTTTTTTTTAAAAAAAATAAAACACCAATATAATCTTAAAAAATGTATATTATGATCCTTTAAAAGTTTATTGTGGTATCAATGAATTAAAAAGAAAACTAAATCTACTCAAAAAGTTATTACTGATTTTCTTTGTACTCAAGATATGTATATTAGATATAAACCTATTATTCATAAATTGAAAAGATGTAGGATTTATTTTCATTGATAATTAGTGGCAAACAGATTTATTATTTATAAAATTTCTTAGTAAATATAATGATGGTATCAATTACTTATTAACTGTTAGGGATACATTTAGTAAATATGCATGGGCTGTTCCAATTAAAGAAAAACAGGTGCAGGAGTAACAAATGCTTTTAAAAAGGTATTCAAAGAGAGAAGAGCACCAAATATACAAACTAATTATGGTTTGGAGTTCTTATCTTTTTTAACACAAAAAGTGTTTTCAGAAAATAATATTTAATAGTTTGGTACTAATAATATAGAAATTAAATGTTCAGTAGTTGAACGATTCAATAGAACTTTAAATGTAAAAATAAGAAAATTTTTAGCAGCTAATAATACAAGAAGATATATAGATGTAGTAGATAAATTAGTTTATAATTACAATAACTCTTATCATTGATCTATTAAAATGACACCAACAGAAGCAAG
>JAPDSC010099708.1:106663-117185 GCA_026290005.1 Latrodectus geometricus | reverse complement strand
ACTACATATATAATAAGAACTTCTTCATGAACAATAAGATTAGATTTCGGTCAAATATTTTGCCTCGTTTTCTCCTTATATGATATAAATTTGATTTTCTTTAGCATATATACATTTTCTTTAATTGCTACTTTTAGAATTCGTATTCTTGAATATAACTTATTACTCTTCAAAGTATTATTTGAAACATTCATAACGTCAGACTATGAATTTAAAAATATCATAAATTATTATCTTTTTATAGACAAATAAACGTTCATTTTTCTGTTGTTGATTGCAATTTGAGAAAAATATACAAACAAGATACATTAGAGACAGGATAAATATATTATGGTAGAAAATATAAGTAATTTTATATTCAAAAAAACTTCTAAGTGTAGATGCTGATAAATCAAAACAATAATTTTTAGATGGAATAGAAGTTCTAATATGGATGAACACTTAATCAATCTGAAATCCAAAGACATACTCATATTCATATAGCTTCAATGTGATAGCTATGTTTATTGATGCACTGATTGAGCTATAGGTAGTTTTATAATTAGTCACCAGACATGTGACATAAATTCTCGAGAAGAAATCGACCATTTAAAGAAAAAGCATATTCTGCATTAAGAATTTCTTTTTTTACTTCCATCATCATATGATCTAACATTATCTTGCTGAAATATGTTATACAATACTTGAATAAAGCGAAAAGTTATTTTCTTATATAGAGCACACTAAATTTCTTTTTAGAAGTAGAGTACTGATATTTTTTATGAGTAGAACAAATAAATATAACTATGTGCGAAATAATTACATCATCAATTTTTGTGGTAATTGTTATTTAATAAATTGAAAATATAATTTTTTCCTTGCTTTAAAATTCCAATATTCTGATTTAACTATTTATCAATAAATATCATTAAAGTATTTTTAAAAAAATGTTGGAAAAAATGTCATTATAAAAATATAAATGATTACAAATAGCAAAAATACACTACTGGCCATTAAAATTGCTACACCAAGAAGGCAATAAGCTACAGACGTGAAAAATATACGAAAGGAAGAAGGTGCAGTGATATGCAAATGATTAGATTTTCAACGCATTCAGACAGAGCAGGCGTCAATAGCGACACCTACATTGTGTTTAAATGAGGAAATTGTTCAGCCGGTTCCTCATACACAAATTGCATTTGAACGTTGTTGCCTGGTGAAAAGTTGTTGTGATGCCTCGTGTAAGAAAGAGAAATGCGTACCAGCACGTTTCTGACTTTGATAAAGGCCAAATTGTAGCGTACTGGGATTGCGGTTTATCTTATCGCAGTATTGCTGCTAGCGTCGGTCGAGATCCAATGACTGTTAGCTGAATATGGAATCGGTGGGTTCAGGACGGTAATACGGAATGCCATGCGGGATCTCAACGGTCACCTATCACTAGCAGCTGAGAAGACAGGCATATTATTCGCATGGCCGTAATGGATCGTGCAACCATGTCACGAGCCTTGAGACACGAAACGGGGTCGTTTGGAAAACAACAAGTGTCTGCACGAACAGTTCGACGACGTTTGCAGCAGCATGGACTCTCAGCTCGGAGACAATGGCTGCGGCTTCCCTTGACTCTGCGTCATAGACAATAGCGCCTTCAATGGTGTGATCAACGACGAACCTGGGCACAAATGGCGAGACATCATATTTTTAGATGATTCCAGGTTCTGTGTACAGCATCGTGATTGTCGCATCCGTGTTTGGCGACATCGTGGGGAATTCACACTGGCAGCGTGCATTCGTCATCGTCATACTGGCCCATCACCTGGCGTGATGGTATGGTGTGCCATTCGATACACGTCTCAGTGACCTCTTGTTCGCATTGACGGTGCTTTGAACAGTGCACGTTACATTTCTGGTGTGTTACGACCCGTTGCTCTACCCTTTATTCGAGCCTTGTGAAACCCTACGTTTCAGCAGGATAATGCCCGACCACATGTTGCCGGTATTGTACGGACCTTCCTTGATATGGAACATGTTCCTCTGTTGCCCTGGCCAGCACGTTCTCCAGATCTTTCACCAATAGAAAACGTCTGGTCAATGGTTGCCGAGCAACTGGCTCGTCACCAAACGCCAGTCACTACGGTTGATGAACTGTGGCATCGTGTTGAAACTGCATGTGCATCTGTACCTCTACATGCAATCCAATCTCTGTTTGACTCAATGCCCAGGCGTATAACTGATGTTATTACTGCCAGAGATGGTTGTTCTGGGTACTAATTTCTCAGGATCTATCCAGCCAAATTTTTTGAATATTTAATCACTTATTATTTCTAGTGTTGTATATTTGTCCAATAAATATCAATTTGTTATCTGCATTTCTTCCTGGTGTAGCAATTTTAATGGCCAGTAGTGCATATTCTATCAAATTTCTGTTCCTAACTTGATTCATATCTAAATAAAGAACAAATATGAGAAAGACGAAATTTGCACAAAATTTGCTCCGAATATATATTTAGAAATAATTTCATAAGTGAAATATATATGCTATTTGAGTTAATCACACTTTAAAGTTACGAGTAAATTGTTTTAAACAAGAATGCGTAACAATAAAGATTAACAGAATCATGCCGTTAACAGTATCTTTATTAGCAAAACTGTAAAAATGATGTACAGAAGTTTTGAAAATTTAGTTACTGAAACTGTTAACATATAGCGCTATAAATGACTGGTTACCTTCTAATAGCTATATAATGTGCTCTCAAGTTTAAACCGATTGCGACTAGTGGATAGTAAAAAGAGGAGAGCTTTGAAATTTAAGTAATGTTATCCATTGAACAACATGTTTCTTTAGTACTGGAGTACAAAGATTAGAACACAGTCCTACGGAAATAAAATGGAGTTTTCAAAACTCTCGCACGCTTTTCGCCAAATTTGAACGGACTGGCAGTATGAATGATGTTAAATAGGGAAATGTTCGGCCTAGGCAAACAATAGTCACTTCTAAAAATGCAGCCAAAGTTTGAGGAAATGTTCAACAAAATTCTAATAAAAAATTCAAAGAAAATTCATTCAAAAAATTTGGCTGTTTAAGGTACTGGTAATGCGTACCTGTGGAGTGCGAGAGTGATATCCAATAACGCCCCACACCCACACCACTTTGGATCATTTTCTTCAAATGTTACTGTGCCAAATTTCATTTGCGCGTTTTTAGTTTTCTTTGCTTTATAATTTGTAAGGATCTTCATTAAAGAAAGCCTCTGATAGATGGGTAAAATGAAAAGCACCACGGCTCAGTAACTCCTAGGCGTTTACTATATTGAGACTTATCACCTGTTGAAACATAGAGTGAAATAATGCTGCAGAAATTGTTAATTTTATTTATATCTAAAACATTATCTTGTATAGGTTTTCTATAACGATTCTGTAGTCTTTCCCTTGTTTCTAATTTCTGACATAATTTTTAGTGGAGTCTGATAAATAGTAGGTAATATAAATAAATCTTCAATTACAAAACTAAAAATATTCATTTCCAAATTTAACCAAAAATGTAAAGAAAGAGACGTGACCGTGATACGGAAAATTTTATTTTACTCCTAATTAATTAAAAAAGTAGTCAATTTTTTATTTAAATGACTAGGTAAATGAAATGGGATGTGTACAATATAATACAAAATAATGAAAATTGATATTTTTGGCAAACTTGATGTATACGGTATACTTAATATTAAAGAGATAAGACTGATTTATCGATAAAGCGGTCGTTGATAAAAAACTAGTGACCAAAACGTGTATCTAATGTCAAGGCATACTATTATTCTAGGTGAAATCTATGTTATTTCGACACAGTACTACGAAATACAAATACGATAATCTGGATATTGTAAACAGAACAAGGATTTATCTGTTAATATGACGCCATTTTTGCATTCATATTCATTGTTAAATACTCTATTATAGACACTCTTATATGGAACATTTCCTCAACGTAGATAAAATAGTAATCACTTAGCTGGCTATGACTCTTCTGTAGCAAATATGTTAAAATCTTTCCAGTTGAATTTATCATTTCGCAAAAGGCTCATTTTTGAATTCGTGATTGTAAATGATATTTGGCTAACATATCTGTCATATCAAGTTTCAGTAATAATGAGCCACTTAGATCTAAAATTATTCTGTTGATTATGCTGGTCCTATAAGCTAAATATTTAGATTTCCGCTGTCAAAGATCCCTCTGACAGATTCCATCGTATTCATATTTCCATTCCAATTTTTTCTAAGTTCTACTGACAAAGAACAAATAAGCTACGAAAAAGCATAACCCTGATAGGCAACACTTACTTTTTAAAAAAAATTAGAAAGATACTGACAATACTTTAAATCATACCAGAAATTGGTAAATATCTTATATTCCTTGTAATGGAATATGCTTCAAGTGTGCATGATTTTTTTTCTCTTGATTTGTCAATTTTGATATGTTTGCATACATTGCATGATTTTATATCCTTTCAAAATGTTTTTCAATAATTAAAACCACAATAGGTCAAATTATAAAAAAAGAACAAATAAATATATTAAGAATAATTAATTTCATGTTTATTTTGATAGTTTGTGGAAATATATTAGTTTGAACAAAAGTGTAAACATGTCTGAAACCAAATTTTTTATAATATTTTTTTTAAAAAAATAAATTAATTAAAAATTCAATTACTTGTATTGTGAAAACAAATAAAGCAATAAATTAGTGATAAGCAACCAATAAGTTATGATATCTTGTAGTCACAAAAATGAAGGAAAATCATAGTTTTTAAATAGTCAAGTCAAATTTTTTTTTTTTTTTTTACTTTTCATCAACGATTTTTGATAAAACACTGATTAAAATTTGTTTAAGTACATATTAATTAAAAAAAACTATTTAAATAGCTATAGTCATAATTTTTTATAGTTACTTCACTTAAAGGAAAGATTTGTTTTTTTATTTTATGGGAATATTTTTATCATTAATTTTAATAACATAATAGGAATATTTAACATAAGATTTTCTTATATTGTAGGTTGCCTGGCTTCGAGTAGAAACAAAGACAATATTAACTATTCATCGTCATGTGATCTCAAGAAATTATCGAATTACATTAAGCCATAGTGACAATAGAAACTGGGTGCTCCACATAAACAGTGTTCAGGAAGCAGATAGAGGTGGTTACATGTGCCAAGTTAATACAGTCCCTATGTTAAGCCAAATAGGTTACCTAGATGTAGTTGGTGAGTATATTCATATTAATAAACTGATTTAATTGAAACACGTTTAGCATTCGTAGCAAGTTATTTGTATGCATCAAATACAATGCAAATTACATCATATTGTTATAAAATAAAAGTATACTTAGATACAGGTTTAATGTTATAGAATTTATATTAGATGTAAGAAACATTCTTTTGAAATTTATGAATAAATTATATTCCCTTAAGTTTTAGTTTGAAATTCACATAAATTATGCTACAGGAAATATTGTTCATATTAATATATTTATAAAGAAAACATAAATAATATGAATTAAATATTTATCAAAATTTGAATTTGAAATTTTTAAAAAATTACATTTTTTAACAAAAATCTAATTAAAGTAAAAATAGTTTCAAGTCATATAAGAATAAAATTTCATCTAGTTCCTTTATAGTTGTTATCTTCTATTGTTTCCAAAACACTGCATATTTAACGTGTTATTGAATTTATAAATTCTTTCAGAATAATACAAAATTTCATGACGTTGTAATTATTTTTATTTTTACGAAATTTATCGTTAAAAACAATTTTATCATGCATAGTAGTTACAATGTTGTATAATTCATTAAATTTCAATTGTATCTATAGTATAAATTATCACATTTTATTATCAATGTTCATTATAAATATTACTTATAAAATATTTAAAGTAAAAGTTTACTGCCATATAAAACTAATATATAAAACCTTAGAAATATAACGCATAAAATTCCATTTTTTCTTAGAAAACAGATACATTGATTCTAATTGTTAGTAATTGTAAGTTTCGGTACAACAACACAGTTTGTAATTTAATTAGTTTATTTATTTTTGCATTTACTGATCACATATTTGAAAAAGCCAATTTTAAACTTTATAGTTTCTTCATATATTTTGAAAACACTTAAAAAAGTCATTTCAACTTTTTTTTTTCTTTTAAATAAAATTCAAACTTTACAAAATAGTTGGAATATTACGTAAGATAACAGCAACGATTTTTGTATTCTAATAGGAGAATATATTAATATTCAATATAAAGTTAAATCATATTAACATGCTTCCATAATTTTTTAGAAAGCAAACTACCGTTTTACAGATTTAGAATCAAAGAAAAATACAACTAGCACAGGAAAACTATGAAAACATATTCACTTATCTGCATACCTATTCAATGAAAAGAAACATTCATTTTTTTCTTCAAAAGAAACTTTCTGAAATTATTAATAAAAAAATTGAAACAAATATTCAGAATATTTTTAGAAAATTGCAGTCACGGGAACTTGTTCAATTGAGACACTCGTTCAATGGTAATGGTTTTGAATCCTGGCCCTACCGAAGATCCATCGAGTTCACTAATGGTGCTTGGGATACATAATATATGTCATAATCCCAATGTCCTCCATGTGAAATGATATTTCTGAGGATGACAGGCCAAATCTGAGGGTCTTCTTCTCGTTTACCACTTTTAAATTATAAAGTTCTTCCCATGATGCCACACATATTGGGTATAGGTTTGCCATCACTTCCGCATTTTCTTCTGCTAAATAGGTAGAACATTCTAAATAGCCAATTATGATTCCAAAGAAAATATTCTATTAAACTAAAACATTAAAAGTTAATACTTTGATCTCAAGTAGATGTTCTGAAATTTGTCTTAATCATAAGTTAAGAAATATCAATTCTGATACTTATTAAGCATTGCACGCAGACACACACAGGCGTTATTGATATTAACAATATTATTTAATTTTATTAAGGATGGCAACTACAAATTACTGACATTTTTGTATATAATCATTTGGTATAATTTATGCCTGAGTCAATCTGAAAACAGTTAAAGTAAGTAAATCTATTTAACATCCTTTCTTCGGAATAAGTTATTCTGTTTAATGTCTTGTAATATAGAATTAAATTACAAATTACAATTATTCATTTTCACAGATTTTAAATTAATGTTGTGAGCAACATTTATATATATATATATATATATATATATATATATATATATATATATTTAGAAATGAAAACTTGTCTAATTTAACAAATAAGAAAAAAAAAGGAATTTGTATGCTTTAGTCAAATATAATATTTAAACTAATGCTTAAGTTTGTTTCTTTCATTATATAAAATTTGCAATTAATTTCTTTTTAGTCTATAATGATTTTTTTAACTTATAAAGACGATGTTTAATAACTAAAAAATATATTTTATTATATAAAATCGTGGAATACTTTATGTTATAATTGAAAATACTAAATATTGAATAACATTAATCTTCCTTTTTAGACATATAATTATATATGCATTTTTTGTATGTAATAGTCTGTCACTAAAATAAATGAATTCTAATATTTTAAATGCAATATTGTATATTTTTATAAATGTAAAAGGAAGTTGATACAAAAAAATTCTTTCAGCTTAGAATCTTCACAGCTTAGATTTTAAATAATTATATGTGTTTAATATTTTTTAATCAGTTTATAATCAAAATAAATATGCATAGAAGGGAAATTTTATATGATTATTAACATAAGTAGAATTTTGAAAGCAAAATCAAATTTTACTATCAATGTAACAAAGAATAAAAATGATCACACTTATTAAATCAAAACTACTTCGTTCATGTTATATGATTTATATACAATATGAACTTTAAAATAATTATATATCATATTATTTCAATATATCATTTTATTTCCGTTTATATGTATAATCTGTATTGATATTATTGACTTAAAATATTTTTTTCTTTGACAAACAGCAATTAAAGTGTACAGAATTTTTTCTGTTTCATCAAAAATAAAATTATATTCTTAAAATATGAACTATTTTAACTAATTTATTATAATAGGTTAGTGCACACATGTTTTTATATTAATGAGTAAAATGCCATAAAAATATAACTAAAAAGATCATAAACATTTCTTTATGGTCTAAAATTTGAATATATAATTAAACCTTATATAAAATTAAATTTTTTAAGCATAGTATTCCCCAATAAAAAGTAATTTATAAATTCCTATATTCTTATTAAATGTATTTTTTATATTGCGTTTTATTAAAATATAAATTTGAATTAATAATTTGTTAGTTTTAATATCTTATATCAATGAAAGAAATTTCAGAATCAAATTTTAGAGAAATTGAAAAGAAATAAATGTAGTACAATGTTTGCAACAATATATCCCAAAAATATTTAAATAATGGATCATTTGATATCTCAAAATACTAATTAAATCATGCTTTTGAAATATTTTATATGCCACACATTCTGAAAAATCTATCCCATCCATCAAAGTGGTATGAAATTTTTTGATGCAATTATACATTTCAATGGCTTTCTAAAATTGTGTCAGTCGCTACCATAACTAACCGATCGATAAAGTTACTAGAAAATGTCACCGGATGCATTTGACAGCTTTTATCGTAAATGAACATATTGAAGCGGTGATATGAGCAATTTGCAGTTATGAAATGTTCCTCCCTTTTAAGTGAGAATGCTAAATTACTCTTCATACTGAATTCTAAAGTTAGAATTAAATAATCATTATGCTGGGACATTCGACGAGCTTTAATTCTTTGCGACGTTTACAAAAATTGGTTTCAATGAATATTAGATTTTATTTTCTGAATCTCGAATTTTGAAAAGACGAATATATATATATATATATATATATATATATATATATATATATATATAATTACATCATTCGGTGCGTATATGTGTGCTACACATATATTTGAAGGAACATGCTTGCTTTCATATATTCCAAATTTAGAAATTGATTCCAATCAGATGCCAATATATTTTTATGTATAAAAATATTAATCTCCATTATGACACCCATATTTTTTCATTCAATCAATCAATTAATTTGTTTGTATTATGTTTTTATAAGCATTTTGTGTGTGTATGAGTTTTTGTAAAAGTTTATAAGATATGTCGTTGATTAACATTTGACATATTTGAAGCGTTAAAAGTTATGATTTGCTGCATTAGATATCATATTATATTTAATACGAGCTGAGAACGCTATGAGTCTTGTAAAGTGAAATCATCTTCTGGATATATATCAAAGAGATCCGCATGTAATTATAATTTTAATCTTTGAATTTTAATCATTTAATTTTAATTTATAATTTTTAGTAAAAACAAAAAACACGATTCCTTTATACTGCCTTTTGCAATGTCCACCACGAAACTAGTAGATAAAAATTGATATTAATTCATAGGAATTTCAAAAGCAGTGTTGATAACAATAATGGATTATAAAAGTTATCGCAATTAATTGGTATGTTTAAGTTTTGTATCACGACATTTGTATTTTACTTAATGAAATATGACATTGTAATTAGAAATTTAGTTGTGCTTTAACTAATACAATAGTAAGATTAAAATGCTCTAAGATGATTTAATTCTGACAAAATTGTATGCAATCCGACATGTATCGTTTTCTATCGTCGTTTTACGAAAATATGCGATTAAAATAAATTTGCTATACTAAGCGGATAAAAGTTTTGTATTATCCTAAGGACATTTCACTTCACATGTTCTGCCCTCACACACAAATGAGTTTAAGTATTTCTTTAAGATTTAATTTTCAGTGTGATAATATTTATTTAAGCCTCTGCTAAATGACCCTTTATTTTGGAAAAATATTTTGTTTAATTTCATCGCATATAAGTTTCAAACATTCAAATCCTTTTAATTTCAGTTTTAAAAACTTTAAGCATTATATTTATAACAATTCATGAATATATTTTGTTAATAATACATTTATACATTACAATAATACACTTGTATTACTTAAAGGATACTGTTTTATTCGATGACACACATATTAAAAAATGTAATGTTTTACCTCTTGCATCCACCGCTAACGTTTATAATTAAGGTTATTTGTAATAGGACACATTTCAAATTTTTGCATAAGCTATTGTTAGTGGCTATTTTTGAGACAAATAACTATTCAGCAGATTTTTCAAACAATTTGTTAGGAATGCACTAGTTTTGCTTTTCTGCAGTCTTATTCGTTTCCGTTGTATAAAAATACGTTTTTTTGTGTTTGCGTTATAGATTTTTGTTCATTATATTAACAACACAATGCAATGTAAGTAGATCTTTAAAACAAAATAATCTCTGTATTTCATCTACCAATACTACTTTAACTGATAACTAGAGGATTTTCTCCAATAACTATAATTTAGAATAGGCTTTTATACATCAAAATTCTAATTTTCTTTATATATATATATATATATATATATATATATATATATATATATATA
>JAPDSC010099708.1:93240-106653 GCA_026290005.1 Latrodectus geometricus | reverse complement strand
TATATATATATATATATATATATATATATATATATATATATATATAGTGCGTGTGTGAGTGTGTTTATTTGTAATTTTCATTTTGAGTCATATTAAGTAAATATTCTAAAATTCACATATTAAAATTCAAATATATTCTATTGTGCTTAACAACTTTGAATATTTAACATATACAGCTTATTTGTAAAGTGATAATTACAAAGGATTATATGTTCTGTTGAATCTGAAGTTTAAAATTATTATAATCAATTATATTAACGAAACGCTGAAATGTTTTAAAGTAATATGCACGTTCTTCTTTAAATATTTATGATAATGTCATCCTTACAAACTTCAAATCAAGACAAATCCTAACATTAAGATTATAAATTCAAGCAGTAATTATTTATAAGTCTCGAATTTCATCAACCGCAGCAGCTTTGTATTCATTAGATATTCTGAATTCAAATATTTTGAAAAATATTTCGTAAGCATATAAAAATGTGATGCTTAACAAAAAAATTATTTTTTGTTGAATATTTAAGAACTTTTGAAACTATATAATATTTTTTATAATTTCTTACACAAATATTGCTGAGCTATATGAAATTAATAAAAATCACTCGTTTGAAATTCTCTTAATGAATTAAACAACGATTATGGTTATAAATTTCATTATGTTTATCATTTGCATCAAAGAATAAATGTAACAAAATTTATTTTAATTTCTTTGTTTTACTTTTGCTGTTTTGAATGAAGTATGCTATTATGTACATATTGCATCCAATTAATTTCGTTTCTATAATTGGCATAGTATATTATTCATTTCCAATTTGTTAATAACAAAAAATTTCACTTTTTCGGTTATCTCATAATTATTAGTAGTTGTATTTTACTTGCCTGAAACGCAATGTTTAGTAAAAATATCTTTACTATCTTCAAAATGGATGTTTAATAATAATAAATATATCTTTACAATCTTCTAAATGACAATACATATTTATTGATATTAGATTGAAATTTCTTGTGCTTTTACAATTTAGATAACGATTGCATGAACTATGTAATGAAATATAAGGTTGATCAAATTCATGTGTTGTAATTATTTCCTTGTATGTATGGATTAAGTGATTACTTTTAAAACACACACATCAAAATTCTATTTAGTACTAAAAGCCCAGATTGTATAGTATATGTTATTATTTAAAATTCATGAATACTCAGTAAGATAAATATTAATAAATGTTTTTATAAATACATTTTTTTCTATGCAATGTCAAATGTCAAATTTGTATCCATACAGGTAGCATTTCGCAATGTATAATGCAATTTTACCAAAAACATTAAAAATAAAATACTGCAAAATATCGAAAAAAGTACTGAAATATATTCAAATAAAAAATAATGATCAGAGACTTTAATCGCCTTTTTTTGTAATATAATAAGACAAAAATAGAACAAAAATTCAGATTTATTATTTCTTAGCTTAATACTTGGATTGCGTCACTGTAAACAAGAGAATAGCAGATTTATATTAAAACTGAATATTTTGTTTGGAGATTATTTAACTTATTTTCAAGGCATTAAACAATCAACTAAATTATCCTACTCCGTTTTAATTGAAATTCCATGAATATAATGTTTCACTCATCTGCATTTTTCACCTGAGTAATATTTTATTAATGGTTTAATTAGATCATAACACTTTATTATAATTTGCAAATTGTTATTAAAACTATTACTTTGGTTCATGATACTAAATGAAATTTAATAAAATTTTATTTATTTATTAATTAAATATGAAACTTCGAGTTGTTCCTGGATAAATTGATTTAAATCAGTTTATGAAATTATATTTTTGTTTTTTGAGCATTAGGTATACAGAAAAATACATTTTGCACTGACTCATGATTGCATGAATAATTCTACATTTTTGAAAATTATATGAAATAAAAAGTTTTATTCTCAACAAAAGGCTTACTGGCCTGCTAATTCAATCGAATAAGTATTTATTATTTCAATGTTTACTTTTATTTTACAACAAGTAAAAAATGACAATAAATCAGTTTAAATCCCCATTGAATTATTTTTATGTTATTATTTTTGTACATGTAACGCTTTAACGTTTTAACACAATAGCTTGAAAATTGCTCATATTAATAAAAAATGCATTCAATATAGCTTGTAAAATTAATTAATGATGGGACGTTAATTAATTTAGTATTACTTGCTACAAAATATTTATTCTATAAATATTATTTTTCTTGAACTTCACATAATCCTCGAAAAGACAAGCGTTAATTATTGTGCTTACAGGTCAATAATGAAAATTACATTGATTTCTTTTTCAATTTAACATTTTAAAAAACCAACGTGGAAAATTTGAACAAGGGAAAACTAAAAATCATATGAAGCTTTATGTGTGAAATAATATTGTCTAGACAGCTTTAAATATATAATTATGTATTCTTTATAAAGTGTTTCAACATGTAATTATACATTATTTTTTTAAACACATCATCAATTGTTTCTTTTGCATTTTTAGGGTATTACTCTTAAAAGTTAATGCAAAAATTTGAATTTTTCGTTTCTCATCCGTGATATATTTAATGTAGACATTATCCTTTCGTGTCAATTTTAATATAACGATGCATATAATTTTTTACATATACTTACATTTAACAAGTCAACAAAAAATACGTCAAATATTTTAAGCAAAATTGATTTCAAGGAAATTAAAAATTCATATATATATATATCAACTAGTTGCAAAATCATAAGTAAAAATCAATGAATTTTTTTTTAAATTTTAATGAACAAACTTACATATTGAAATAGTATGTAAACGCAACAAGGTTGATTTTAAGTCTTATTCACCATAAAATATGAACATTTGGAAGTAAAAGACATACAAATTTTTACTTGCAATAAGAGAATTTAATAATACCATAACATATAAATGAAAATGGAATAGAAAAATTAAGTTTAAATAACTACAATGTAAGAAACTGAATTTACTTTTTTCAATAATATGCTGACTTATATACAAGAAAATACAATTTTTGAATAAATTTCAAAAGTACTGATTATTATAATTTAGGGCCAAGGATACTGAACATTTTTGAAATGAATGCAATTTCCGGATAAAAAAAGAAACTTCAATTCAAGGAAGCCCTCAATTTGATTATAAATTGGAAATTATAAAAAAATTGTGTGGACAACACTAATAAGTGGACAACTCTAATTGATTAAAAAATAAGCATTTACTTTAAATTACATTGTTAAAATATTATGATCTGAAAATTATGCCGATTCATTTTATTCCATGAACGTAATTATAATTGGTGATTAATTTACCTCAATATTTTCTATTGCTTCTGCTGACTGTTAAAGTCTATACTTAACCTGTCTATCATTTCTTTATTAATGAAATTTTCAGATTCAAATATCTAAGATTAAATTTACGACGCTAATCTATTCTATTTATATATTTTCAATTGGTCAACTAGACATAAAGTCTAGCTATCAATGGATAAAAATTATTTCTAATTACGTTTTTCAGTTATAAAGTGGAGAAATAATGAAGTCGATAATGAAGTACGTTTTAACTGGCATTTTCACAGTTTCAATTCTTTCAGATTTGTCAAGTTATAGCTCAGTGCAACTCTTTAAAAACATTAACGTCCATTTCAACATATGATTCTTTTAAAAATATTAAATGTTATGTTTTGGTTGAGTAACAAAACTGCTGAAAATACGTTCATGAAATTTAAAAATGGAATAATCCTGGTATAAAATCCGGTTATTACAGATTGAGATTAATTCTAAATCTAACTTACAAGAAACAGCAAAAAAGATGTTTGTAGATTCATATTACATTTTCTTAAACATTTATTAACTATTTTGTTATTAATCCATACGAAAATTATTTCATAATTTGTGTAAATATGCATTCACCACATACTTTATAATATTCTCGATCAATCATGATGCCACGTATTCAGCTAATAGATTAAATATAGAAATTCGAATAATATCATTTGATAAATGTTAATATTTGATTATTCCATTTAATACAATTTTCAAATTTTTCAAGTTACCTCAACTATGAAGTAATTATCGAATGAAATAAACAAATTATTTTATTTTTAATTTGCAATTTATATTAATAAAACAATCTACAAGGACATTTTTATCAATCACTTGCGAAAGAATAGCATGTCTTAAAACTCGGCACATACTAAAAGACGTCCTACTATCTTCCTTGTAAAATTTTATTTTCTAATGGCAAGGCACTGATTGATTGGACCCGTCACCCACATCAAGGTCGGAATTTGCTACTCATTTTAGTGTTCCCGGTGGGCAGCTGTGAACCAAGTCACGGAGGTGCGAGAAGCCTATTGCGTTTATATGGCAACAAACCCATATTCATCCATCATCTCAAATGATGAAAGGACAAAAATACACAAAGAGAGAAAGGAAACGACCGTCCTCAAACCGGGATTCGAACCCGGGACCAACAGCCTAGGAGCCAGGAATGCTAACTACTCAAGCTTTGGCCGGTTTCTTGTAAAACTTATACAATTTATTTTTTAATTAACTTTTTTATAATGATAAAAAGCAATCGTAAAAAATACATCATACTAATGTACTGCACAGTAACATTAATCTTTTATAGAATCACTAATTTACATTTATTCTATAAATAATTATTTGTAAAACAAATTGATCTATGTCTTAGTGATTCCAAATTGAGTATACCCATAGGAAAACACTTATTAAGATATACTACTGCCAGCGGTTTATAGGTAATATATATTGAAATTATACATGAATTGAAAATAAATATAAAAGGTGTACAATTACAGATTAATCATTTAAGTATACTAAGGTAATTATTATTAAAATTTATTAATCATAAATCAAATAACTTTCTAACTTTCAGTTTAATAGTAACTGATTATATACTAATTAAATTAATAATTATTAAAATGCTAAATTAATATCATTTTTATTATTAAATTTTCTTGCGCAATCAAATTTATAATTATATGATTTATTTTCATAAAGTAGGCAATTAATTTGTACCAAACAATTTCACTATTAATAACTTTTGAAATTAACTATATTAATAAAATGTTTTTAAATATTAAACATAGATAATATAAACTATAAATTATATAAAATCAGTACAATAACACTCAAATATTATATGTATTACTTATATTAAATATTTTGCAATAAACATTTTATTATTATTCATTTGTAAGCAATTTGCAGCAATTAATATTTGAATGTAACGCAGTGAAATGATACAAAGGATCTAACTCCTAATACTGAAATTGTTAAAATCATGTTTCCCTTGTAACTTTTATGTGAAATTCATAAATTCAAAACTGAAGATGTGCATATATGTGTGAGTTTCAACATACTGATCAATGGATTAGCGACTCAAGATCAATATAATTTTACAGTAACTGTTTCATATATAACAGCTCGTATTCTTTTAATTCCACAAGCTTCTGGAGAGTATTTTTGTCTAGAGATTAAGAAGTGCTATCGTAAAGTAGATGGAAGAGTACAATACTGTCAATTGAGTATCCCTTTCTATATCCAAGACATTTTCTACTTGACCATCAACCATGCATTTTCTACTAGGCTAATATACGGACCCATCAATGAACATGAATGGCGTTGGAAATCAGATTATATTTGGCGAACCAATTTTGAACATTTCAACATTGTGTATAGTTGCATTGTCATGCACATGAAGTATTTGTGACTATCAGCATAAAAAGACATTATTGCAGTGTGAATTTGATCTGCGAGTGTATCGAGGTAACTTACAACTTTTGTTTACCCATATGGAACTCCGGAACGCAACTTCCATTCTAAAAGGACATATTCATTGTAATGATACTCCCTGGAGACCTTTGATCAGAAGGATTAAGGTAAAATATGTTTATGGCTTTATGGAGTTCTCGTCTTTTGTCGTATTCATAGAAAGCAGAATGCATTTCGTCATCCAAACAAAATATCCAAAACTCTAATGCCAAGTGACTTTTTTCTGAGTTCACATTCAATGGATATTTATATTTCGAACAGGAATGAATGATTTATCTCCCAATAGACCTAAGTATATATACCAATCATTTGCAGTTCTTGTACCATAAATCAGGCTGATATCTGTTTTAAATTATCTTGGTTTATGATTTTTGTCATTTGAAGTAAAGTTTATGTGCCCGCATCTAAAGTCTCGGCAAATTTGCCTATTACGCTATTGGAATATTTTTGTCGAACCTTAGTTGTGTTTTCCAAGTAAGAAATCTGGCCTTAACTTCAACTTTTAAAAGCTTTCTATTATACTTCATTAGAGAGCTCCGAGTCATTTGTTAAATTCAAAATGAAAGATCCTACTAAATGGTTACCGACAATGAACTTTTTAAAAAGATAATTATTTATTTTTCCCATTTTACTTTATTTTTCATGAAATATATTCTTGCCTACTTATGTTCGCAATATAACGACTTGCAGCGCCTGTTATATATTATTGCATATTTTGTACGTGGAAAGAAATTAAACGAAAATTGAAAAATATTTCTATATCATTAGACAGTATTATACATACATTTTATACATATAAATCGATATGTATATATATACATACAAATCATAAATTATTGATGATAAGTATAAAGAATATTTTTATAAAACTAGATTGTATGCCTTAAATGGTAACACTAATTTAACCTGTGATAAAAATCTATATAATTATGAAATATAGCCTTAATTATTATATATATTTATTTTCAGTTCCCCCAGATATTATAGACACAGAATCTAGCTCTGACGTTCTTGCTAGAGAAGGTGCTGATGTCACATTGGTGTGCAAGGCCAAAGGTTATCCAACGCCTAAGTTGACATGGCGGAGAGAAGATCATCAGCCAGTGGCAGCTGGCAATTGGCAAGTGAAGAATTTGAAAGGTACACAATCATTTATGTTTCTTGCTCTTCTAATATTATTTTTATGAGCTAATCCGTAATGAAGTTTCATAAAAATCATGTCACTAATGCTGACGAAGTTCCATCTTAAATATTTTATTAGACATTTGAGAACATTTATTCTAAGAACTTTTATCAAGTGTTTCATATGAAATTTTATATTATATTCAAAAATTAAAATACATAAAAAAAAAGTGGAATATTTAAGAAAAAGGGAAAAATGAGAGTTGATGTTTGTGGATAATGTATAGCATAAGCATTTAAAATACGACACACATTGTTAGATACAAAATCATGTATTCGGTAACCAATTTTGAACTTTAAGAACAAAATCTTCAAAATGCTCATAATTTGACAATTTCTCAATAATAATACTCATTCGAAATAAGTTAGATAAAAATAATTTCTTATCGGAGTTTTACGATTAGATGAATTGCATAAGAAAATAATTTACAGGTATACTTCAAGATATTTTATTCGAATAAATATTTTGTAGAAGCAAATTTTGTTAACCTCAAATTATTCTATGCACCTTTTCTTCAAAATGTAATTAACATTATGTATGGTATATAATATTATCTATGATTTTATAATATAATTATATAGTATATAAGAATAATTTGTGATAAATAATATATAATATTATCAAATTATAACATTAAATTTTTTTTATTTTATTTTTATTTATGATTTTTGTGAAAAGCAGTTCTTATCTGGATATAGGAAATATATTTATAAAATAATACACACTCCTTTTTTCTTAGTCTTAAAGTAGTATAAATTTCAAAAAATATGGGGATATAAATATTAATTGACATTTCTTAGAAATACAAAATACAGAAATCTAATAAAGTAATTATGAATTATAAAAAAATGCAATAGAGTTTAATTTTAGAATGAAAGTAAAATCGTGAGTATGTATTACATAAAGATAATTATTTATTTTAATAAGATTTAATTAAAATTTTTTGTAACTATATATATAAAGGAAATTTATATTTATTTTCTTAGAAGCTACTTAGGTTAGTAAAATCTGAAATATTTGGTCCCTATATATACTAAATTATGATGAAATAATTTTTATTATTGCATTTTTAGTTAAAATATTGAGAAATTAATTAATTGATTCTTACTCTATATAAATGCTTTCTCTATCATGAAATTTATTTGTGATCCATGTGTCATAATATCTTATTTTACATGATTTAGTATATTTTTAATATATCATATTCTGGCCTATATGGGCTGTTTAAAATAATTTAACATTTTCTATGAACATTTGTTCCTAAACATGTTTGATTTGTGTTTAGCCGTTTTGGACCAAATTCTCTTCCTTCCGAAAGCAAATTAATTAATTGTTTCTGTTGCGAATAAAAAAGCAAACATCATTGTAATCAGTCTCATTTCTCCATATTTTTTATATCATATGTTACATGGAAGAACAATATTGCATCTTGCATTTTCTATATAGTTAAAACATTATTTTTCTAATTTGTTTATTATTTAAATATGCATTTTCAATTTTCTTTATAGAGGGTCAAAGAATTTAAATTTAATTATAGCTGACAAATGAACTAATATAATCATTTACTATAATTTAATATTTAAATGCTATTTGAGGAATTTTGATGACGTTATTTGTGACATGAATAATGTCTTAAAAATGTATACAGTTGTTTATAACTTTGTTTTGAAATACTCGTAGGTTAAAAGTGAATAAATTGTTTTCAGATAAAATCCAATTTCAAATAAATTACTAGATCAATTATGTACATAAATTTATTTCACTAAAATGTTTTTGTTACATTGTAAATTTTGATATTCAGATCTGAAATTCTATTGAATATAATTAACTGCACATATTTATTTTGTTTTAGATATTTCTCAGTCAGAAGATGCAAGATCACTCAAAAGTAAGTAACATCTTTCTACATTTATTACAATATGTTTGATTATTACTCAAAAATGTTTATAAAACTAACCATTTAATGGTAATAAAAATTAACATTAAATGTTAAAAAAATATATAATAAGACATTACTTCTAAATTGTAGGCTTTTTATACAAAGAAGTGTATATTCATACTATGAAAAGTGTTTATTCTAATAATATTTTTCTTTATACTTAATCATTATAAATCTTTTACATGATTTTATTAAATTTTGTAGTATGAAAAACTAGTAATATTGGTATTGATGTTAGTCAACGTCTTTATAAATATAATTATTAAATTTAAATAAATAATGAAATAAAAAGATGATGTCAAGAAATACTGTGAAGTTCTAAAAAAAATTTATGTAGTTAAATAGACTTATGCTTCTAGTCTCATTAATGGATCCCATGTTCTCAGATAATACGTTTAATAATAAACTTGGTCAATAATTTACAACTTATTTAATTAATTAATTTTACATTAGTAAAATACTAATTAAGAAATTAAAAGAAGATTTGCTTTACTTGAAATATAATTTCCCCACTTATATCTGCTCACTCAAGGACAAAAGTCAATTTAAAGCAAAATGAAACGCAGTTTCTTTATACAAATTTTGTAAGTGTCATATCTTGAATAACTGATTTACATATATTTTATTATATTTGAAAATTTTATAATTTAATTTTTTTGAATGTCTGTTGTAGGTTTTCATGTTATAGCTCCTTTTTCTCTAGATTAGTAAAATATGAGTCGATATTTAATGATATCTTAAAATATAAAATTTCATACGTAAGAAGACAGTTTCTATTTAAATACACAATATTTTGAAATTCAGTTCAATGTATGAGAACATTAATTAGCAAAAAATGGAATTTGTGATTTCAAGTTGCATTATTTTATTACAATTAATTAATTAATAATTTTTTTGGATTACCATAGTTAGTAATCAATTATATGTTTCATATTATGAAAGATTCAATTTTATTTGAATTGAATTTCATATACGTCAATATTTTCTCATCATCGTAAATTAGAATTGATTTCATTGCAGTTATAAAATTGATTTTCATTTTCAGTTATTTTACTTAAAATTTGAAAAAAAATGGAATATTCTTTATCTTTTAAGAATCGGGAAAATTACAATTACTTGATATAAATAACACAATAAAAATCTTGGAATATATAAAGTATTTAGGCATATATTCTAGTTACTGGTGTACATAGAGTACTAACTTAACAATATCTGGTATTAATAGCTATGAGTATTGCAGCTTATTTGTTTTATTTCTTTAAATATGCGCATAACATAAAATGTAGCTAAATAAAAAGTTTGCTCGAATTTTTTGAATATTTGACTTTTATCATTTATCTCAAGTTATTAATTCAAAAACTAGGTTTCATGGTCCACATTAAATTTTTCTAAACAATTATTTCTAATTATTAATATCTATACTGTCATTAAGAATACTTCTTATGCATAGAAAATATGATTTTTGAGATATTTTAGCAGAAAGAAGAAATTTGAGATTATTATAACATAATAGTTTAATAATGAATTTATAAATATAATATGAATAAGATGCAAGTTAGAAATTTCTAATCCCTGATATTTTGCATTGAAATTCCATTGAGGTTTGTGAAGAAATTTTTGATATTAAAAGAATTACTTATCTTTGAATAATTTAGAAAAAACAGTATTTTTTTAAGAATTTGTCTAATAAATCGCACATAAGTTAAAATTTATCCTAACTTTTGTTGAACTTATGTATTTTTGTCGTTTGCAATGAAATACCAAAATTATATTTCCTTCTATGTAATTCCATGAAATGTAAAAAAAGAAAATGTTTGGATACATTTAAAACATTTTTATAAAATCATTTTAAACTTTTGTATGCATTGTTATATTTTATTTTATTATGTTATCCCGTCTTCAAATTAAAGTTTTAAAAGAAACGGAATTTCTAATATGCACTTCACTAAATTACAAATGTTCTTGAATATATATGTATGAAACAATCATGCAATTTTTAAAAATCTAAATAATTATAAAATAACATCCATGAAATTCAGTTTCAGAATCATTTTTTATAATTAAAAAAAACAAAAAAATAGATTTGTTCAAGTAAAGTATCAACTTTAGATTTGATAATTTTAAATCATACTATTTAATTAATATAGATGGAGTTTTAGAAAAAATATTTCTTTCAAATTAAAAGTTTTAAAACTAGCTTGCATTATAAGCATGTAATATTATTTAAATTATGGTAGCACTTAATAAATAGAGTTTTCATTAACTGGAATTTTTCCATTCATAAATTTATGATATACAATTTTGAACCAGTTTTTCTTTAAACTGCATTACCTTATTTAAATTATAAAAGTTTTATACATTTCGCTTTTTTTCATTATTGACTCATCGTTATTTCTAACGAGTTCTAATTATTCATGAAATCAATTAATCTTTTTCCAAAATCTATCTTTTATAACAAAGTGTAATTATTTTTTTGAATTTCAATTAAAATTGCAAAATATTTTTTCATTCAAGCAAATATAGCTTGTAAGATCAGTTTCTACAATATGAATCGTTGTTTGAAACTTTAAATTCATAAATATTTTTGCTGAACAATTATAGTTTAATTTCTCCGTAATATGAATTATTATACATGTTATTTATATTAAAATTTGATAGTTAATATAAACACAATAAAGATAATAAATGATTTTTTTATGTTTTTCTCATCTAATTAAATGTTTGAATGTTTTATCTTACGTATATTAAAAATATTGAAAATCTAATATTTATAATTATTTTATAGCCTTTGCAAAAATTTATGTAGACAGTTTTTTATTTATGTTGAATTTAACAAGTAAATCGTAAATTAGCTTTCTCCTAAAATAAAAAAAAATACTTCTAAAAATTACTTTTCATAATCATTTAAAATTATTTAAAATCATTTACATATATAGCGTAACTTTACATTGTCAATGATAAATTTTAAACTATAATAAGGCTTTCGTTTTACTGACGTAATTTACACTAAAATGAGTTAATATAAATTATAATTAGTTAAAATTAATGTTTATTTAAATGGGATTTAAATATATTTATCATAGTTATAATATAAATTTAAATAATTAAAAATTATTATAAATTTATAATAACTATGATAATAATGTATTTAAACTTTCTGTATAATAATACTTAAATCAGTAAATAGGAAAAACATTTACCCAGAAATTAAGAAATTGAAAAAATAATCCTTTTCTTGTTGTATATTATTATTAGGGTTATGTTCAATTTTTCCTAATATAACAAAATTTGAGATTAAGGAGCATTTTTACTGATTGTGATAAAACACAAAAATATAAATATTTTTTAAAAATATTTAAAAAATGTCATAGTAAGTATTATAAAACATATGTGTTCCATAAAATAACACAATATATTTATTAACAAATAAACATTTCTCCTTTACATTAATATTAAATTTCATCACATTGAAAGCCCCGTTCTACAAAATTTATTATATTTTATTAACCTTTCTATTAAAAGCTTATTTTATATCTTACCTCCTTTGAAAAACACAAGATAAATTTATTGGTATATTAAGTATTGTGAAATTATCTTCTAAACATTTTTTTTTAATTTATTCACCACAGTTTATTATGTCTATAAATAAAAATATCTGCATTTATTTGAATTTGGAAATATGAAACTGAAAAGTTTAAAATTATGAAAGAACTAAAAACAAACTTCAGAAAATAAAAATAAAAAAAAAAGAAAATTAAATTAGAATATTTAAAATATTATATCATATTTTTTATTCGCAAACATATTTTAAGTTTAATTTAAAAGTCAACTTGCAATTACGTCATCTTATTACCATGTAATTATCAGCAATTTAGCCAATTAAAGATAATTACTACCTCTTGTTATGCTATGCACTATGGGTGCTAGGTGAAGAATAGCAAATTAAATTTTTTTGACAAATATTGCTTTAAAAAAAGCTAAATATAAATTATTTAATTACAGCTATTGCAGTTACTAAATTTATTTATAAGCGAAAAATATCAAGGGAAAAAATAAGTGTCATACACCAAGAACCAAGGTTTCAATAAAAACATGAGACCTTAAATTTCGTTCATTTTTTATTTCTCTATAAGGCAGAATAAATCCTAATCAGAATTTTCGGAGAGCTTATCGTTAATCCCATAATATACGAATGTAACGGCTGTTTCAAGCAAGATGAATGAAGCGGAAACGATAATGGATCTATTTCGTTTTCTTTGGAGTAATTAACTATTGTTCCGTTAAGATTCCCTTGTATGATTACTTAGTAGACTGTGGGAAAGATCATTTTCGTTCCTTGTAGTCCCCTTACAATAATGGAACGATTTTCTGTAAGAATTAGGTGGAGTCACTAATCTTTCTTTTTCTTTCTGATTACTCAGGTCACTTTCTTTAACTTGTAGTAATGATGTAGAGAATGTAATTTAAG
>JAPDSC010099708.1:83106-93140 GCA_026290005.1 Latrodectus geometricus | reverse complement strand
TATAAATTTATTTGATTAAAAACAATTAAACGAATATATTTCAAAGTATCATATTACTTACAAAGTATCGTTTCATTTAAACATGTTTCCTATTCTAAAATGATAGGTAAACTATAGAAGTAAATTAAATCATTACTTTTTAAAAGTTTGCATATTTAGATATAAATATGATCTAAAAATGAAATTAAATAAAACTTAAAAATAAAATTAAAAGAATTAAATTAGTTGTAGTTTATAAATTAAGCGAATTATTGTTTTAATAATTAAAAAAATGTTTTATGAATTCATCTTTCAATATAAAAAGGAATTTACCTAATTAATTTTCCATTAAAAATAGTTTATTAGGTGATGCCTTTTGCTATTATATATAACTACATCATAAAAATAAAGTTTAATACTTTTATTATTTAAATAATTATTTAATCATTCATAAAAATTTTATATTAGTATAACATATGCATTTTTTTAGAAAGTATTATAGTTGTCATTTTATATTAAAATATAATGAGAGTTTAGCTGTTTAAGGCAAATTTTAATGGCCTGATTTGATAA
Organism: Latrodectus geometricus; assembly: GCA_026290005.1. Classification (NCBI taxonomy): domain Eukaryota; kingdom Metazoa; phylum Arthropoda; class Arachnida; order Araneae; family Theridiidae; genus Latrodectus; species Latrodectus geometricus. The sequence continues at coordinate 92,588 of JAPDSC010099708.1, read as the reverse complement.
AATTATTTATCTACGTGTAAAAAAATAACAATTTGTTTGTGCAAATTATACAAAATGATATTTAAGATTGTGCAAAATATACAAAATGATTTTATAACTAAATATCTTAATTTAATAATCTAGTAATAAATTAAGATATTTGGTAGTAAGCAACATATATATAATCAGATATGTAAGCAACATATATATGTTGTTTAAATCTAATGTATTATTTATTAATTTTTTTCATTGAATAAATATTTTCATCATTGAATAAAACTACACGAAGCCATTATCAAAAAAATCGGAAGTGATATAAAGTTCTCCTTTTTTTTGCAATATATTAACACATTACTTAAATATTTTTGTGATAAATGTGTGTATGATAAAATGATAAAGAAGTTTATTATTCATTTCATTTTACCAATGATAATTATTGTATTTTTTTCTTACAACCAATTAACAGTTGATTATTCAATTTATAAAAATATTGTTTTATAAAAGCTTTTACAGTAAAATAAAATATTAATTTAATTATATTTAATATGCAATATAATTTTTTTTAAAGGAAATAATAAAAAATTGTAATTATCTTAAAATATCAATTACTCTTTACAAATTCACCATTTTTATAATGTATCATTAATTTAAATTCCAATATTTAATCTAATTTTTTATTGCAATAAAAGAATATTAATTTTACAAGTTAGATTTAAGCATAAACACAAATTTAAATTAATTGAACACAAATCTTTGAATTTACACAAAACATCCAAGTTAATGGAACACTAAAAATATTTCTAAATCAAGTAAAATATTTAAAAAATTAACAATTTTTACTAAAGAAATTAACATTTATATATATATATATATATATATATATATATATTGATTCAAAATCGCACAAAAACTGAACCAATCATATCCCTGTTGGATATCCGACAGAGATATCAACCCTTGGGAACATTATTCATTTCTTTTTATTTTCTTTTATTCTTATATATTGTATGTTAGAATCGATAATATCTGTAGAAATCTCGGCGCCCACTTGGAGAGAAAAAACGGCGAAAAGACATCGTAAATGATGTAAGATGTGAACATCCAATTTTTATTAGGTTTTTCGAAGAAATAAGGGTTTTATGTACTTTTTGAATATTTCATTAGATACATAGGCGTTCAGGCGTGTTTACGTTTCACCCGTTCTCTATTTATCTGTTCAGTCCTCTTTCTACAACCCTGTGGATTTTCTTCATAGAAACTACTTCTTTATGCCTTAAGATAAAATATACAGAAAAAAGCTATTGATTCTCTCAATATTGGTTTATGGGCATTAGTACATGAGAAAAGAACTTGAGTAATTTAGGAGATGAAATGAAAACAAAATTACTTATCAAATTAAATAGTTATGAAAATGTTTGTAGACATTCAACCAAAACATTTTATTCATTAGTATTCAGAGACATTAATGAATTGTATAATCAACTAATTTTTATTTAAATTATTAAGTTTTTAAAATATAGGTGATTGAAATTTTCATAAATTTATAATGGTTTCAATTTTTGAGATGTTAATTATCGTAATTCATTAATATCTTCACATAATAGTTTTTTAAATGTTCCATTTTTTTCAAAATATTTAGCAATTACACACACACCCACACATATATACATAGTAATTTGGTGGATATATTGTTTTACACATTTAGCTATCAATGGTTAGTTCATTTACTTAAATTAATGGAATAAATATTACATTTTAGAAATTTAATTGAAATGTAAAATTATTTTTTCCTATAATATTAAACAAAGTATTGTTTATTTACAACTATGTGTTCATTTCTATCCAAAATATTGCTGCATCGTTAGAATAATTTCATTATCATTATCATTATAGTAATAATTAAGAAAAAAATAAAATATTTAGCTAGAATTCGTTAAGAAATTTATTTATTCTGAATCATTTGCATTAAGTTTTCAGAAACTTTTGATAATGTATTTCAAATTCAGCTATAAGCAATAAGAGTTACTTTGAAATAAATTATTAATTTTTCAACGACTTTCACGCATTAAAGATAACTAAATTTCTGATTCGAAATAAAAGCACTTTATTCTTTAAATAGTTACAGTTTGAAATTTACAAGTAAGTGAACTTTTCATATTTATTATTAGCGATTTTTACCTATTAAAATTATTAGGAAATTTTATAAGAAGAATTTTTAAAATTGTAAACTACTGATGTGTGTAGTTTTAATTACAAAAGAAAACTATAACGTATAAGAAATTCTTTAAAGTATTGAAAATTTTTACTTCATTTAGGTAATTGATGTTTAAAGTTTCACAGAAATTATTTGGACAATTTGGAAAAAAAAGGAAACGTGCAGGTTTAAAAATCTTACATTCTCTGTAACATCATAAAATTTAAGCTTCATGTATGCAAATTTATTTTTTAAGACATTTAATATCTTAAAAAATAACTCAAGCAAGTAATTATAAGTCCACCATATGCTTTAGAAGTTTCTAGTTAAGGATGTAAGAGCTAAAAATAATTATAAGTAAATTATTGCATTGCAATAATATTATTGTTATTCAGCATCATCTATGATTCTACCTAGATAATCCGTATTACAAATCGAAAATTTTTAAGATAACGAAATTGCACAAATCATTTGATAGAAGTGCACACTGAAAGAGAAAACTCATTAAGTTGTAGATTGATGTTGTAAGAACATATTTTTGTAATTCCATATAAATATGTTTACAAACCATGTAAGGGAAAATGGTTTTGAAAGACGTAAATAACTTTTTATATTCTAGTATTTGAAACACCAGATTCCTTTTTTGACTAATTTCAACTTATTTATTAATAAATATTTTAAAAAACAATAATTTTTACAATTTGAAGCCAAATTTATATATGACAATAATTAAATTAGGGGCATTATGCCGTGCATGAGAGATCAATTTCAGAAAAAAAAGACACACTAATTCCTGGTAGAAAAAAATCACAGCCAAGAGCTACGAAGAGAGTAGCCATAAATTTTTACAATAAGAAAGAGTCTATAATACAAATTGTAAAATATATTTTATGATTAACAAGTATTCTTAAAATTTTACACAATACTTTTACTCATTTTATGTATAATATACTTTTTTTTTCAATTTTAAACATCTTTAACTGAATTTAAATTTGGAGACCCTCCAATGCATTTTAGTAACAATATTATTTTTAACATTATTATTATTAAATAATGTAATGATGACTCAATTTCTAAACATTATTCTTTTCTATCTGTACACAGTATAATTAAGGTAAAGGTTATTAATTATATAATACTGAATTTATTTTATTAATATAGTGTTAAATTAGATATTCAGGCTAAATATTTACTGTATTCATTAGTAACATGAAAAAATAACTATGAATGTTTCTAAGAAAAAATATGCTTCTATGTTTTATATAGTAACCGTTAAACATTAATTAAAATTCGTTTTTCTAATGGAAATAGTGGTTCAATACATTTTTAATTACTTGTATACGTTTTCAAATTGCTTTATTAGTATTTTAAATATGAGTCTCCACATTTTTTCTAAACAAAAATGATGAATTTAAATATGACCTATTTTATATCAAGCATTTATATTTGTTATCCGTTTAGCTATTTACCTATGTAGAGTGAAACTTTCATCTATGGAAATGTAAAATTGCGAAATAGTTTGTAAACATTATATTGTTACCATATTATTAATATAAAATAAATAGAAAATATTTAAATTTCATATATATGTTAAAATAATATGTATTTTGTTTAAAAACTAATTGTATTTTCGATGAAAAACTTACACAATTTCTTTTACATTCCTTTACCTTATAACATTTCGTTTATCTTTAATTTGTTTCTAATAAAAGTACTCGAATAGTTTTTTCTTTTATAAGGTACATTTTCCCATTTTATACCCGCGAAGATAATCAGTGTTATAAAACTTATGTGGAAGTCACTTTCAATACTTTTCTGCTGAATTTAATTTGAATTTCCTAAACTTCCAGTAATTAGAACAGGTGCTACAAATTGACTAGCAGGCGAAGGAGGTAAACTCTTGTCTTCGCACGCAGATGATACACTTCCAAATGCAATCCCCTATTATATGCATTACTTTAGGCCATAATTCCTCCTTCTCCATCTTTCTACTACAATGTCAGCATCATTACCGTAATTTGGTTTGTTTACCGGAGGGGGGTGCATTGTTAAGGAATGTCGACCATTTCTCTGCAGCTGCGCGGGCCACTACAGTCTGACAGGGTTGAATGTACAAATAGTTCAGCATTCCGAAAGATCCAAATACAGAGTAATAAGGGCGGCACACTTCAAGATCTCTGCCACTCCCCTAAATGTAATCACTACCCGCTTGACTGCGGAAAGTATTTGAATGTGGATTTTGCGCGGGATTCTCAAAAGACGTTCATATAATAGTTTGAATACTTCAGCAACATTCCCTATCAATCAATGTCTAACAACTTGGAGAGGTTATTTGACAAAAATATATACATCCACATAACTTTGCACGTTATTTATATATTCCAGATTTTCTAAAAGTCAATATCTTGTAAATAATTTTTTATTCAATGTTTCTATAATTAAAAGGATATGATATTAAATTATATTCAGATTCGCAAAAATCATTTATGGCTAATTTTTAGTATTATTTTAAAATTTAATTTAAAAGTCAAGGATAAAAATGTGGTCATGTAACAAAAGTAATTAGCATATCTAGAAGACGAGGATGTAATTTTTAAAACTTTGACATTAATATTGTATTTATGTATGTATTGTAAAATAATATTCATTAACTCATAATAATAAACTATTAAAACACTATTATTCAATTTAAATTTCCCGTAAAAAATTAATTTTTTAATTCAAAATAGCTAGATTAGTTAAATTTTTTAAGAATATTTTACAACATATTGCTTTTAGTTAAAAATATGCCTAGCAGGTTATTTAAAAAAATAAAATATTGCTTATTATTTTTAAAAGTTATTAATTTTAAATATTATTGTATTTAAATGAAAATTTTCTATGAATAAGTGGTACAATTTAAGTTTGCGTACTTTCATTGCTACACTGCCATGACTGGTGACGGTTTTAGGATTACGTGATATCTCAATAAATCGTGCTTTAGAATAAGATAAATTATTCATAATTTTTAACTCATTATAACTTTGTCAAATGTCTTGCTTCGAAAAGAATGGAAATTAGGAAGGATAAGTACCCTTAAAATTGACACAGTTAAGAACACACGATTTTGGAGTGTCAAAAACTATGGCTGTTCATGTAATATGATGAAACGGGACAAGCAGTCAGACTGATCAGATTAATTGTGCAGCAATCAATCAAATATTTTTAGTTATTATTCATAAATTAACCTTTTATTGAGAGCAAATACAAAGTTAATTTGGGAATAATAACTAGAAGTATGAAGTAAAATATACTGTTATGTATTTGATGGAAGCTTTTCTTTTATCTAAACTATGAGGCACATTATAAAGTTAAAAACATTTTATTGTTAAATTTGTCAATTTATTTTTCTTCATAAATATTCTTCTTATTATAACATTGTATGATTATTGAAACAATTACCAAAATATACATATTAAAATAAACTTCAAAAAAATTATTAGTGATTTGGATATTTTAAATAGGTTACCAACTAAAAAATATTGAATCCAAATATTGCAATATAGGGAAATCTAAAGTTGTGTAAAATTTAATTATTGCATTGCATGATAGAAACAATGATACAAATATTTGAAAGTACAAAAAACTTAATATGTTTTATACATAGTATTCAAATTTTATAACAAATAGTGCCAATTTTCAATTATAAAACTTGAAATAACCGCACAAAATTTCCCATGCTTTAGAATTGGAAGAAAAAAAAAAGGGTTTTATTTTCTTCATTTTGCATTCTTGCGTCAATAGAAAAACACGCATAAATCATTTCAAAGAGTGAATAAATATTTTATTTGTTTTAACACTAAGCAGATTACATTATAAAAACTAGCAAAGAAGAATTTTATGAATATTTATTGCATTGTTAAAAAATAGTGAAATAATAACGATAAAAACTTATACAAACAAACATACATATATGTGTGTGTGTGCGTTTAGATTACACTTACTATTTATCAAACTTTTTAACATTATTTCCAATCTTAAATGAGTTTAAAAATTGTTGGGAAATTATCAATTAATAAAAAAAAACATATTATGTTTTGTTATCTATTAAAAATATCAACGTTGGATACAATTCGCATTTTTTAAATATACGTTTATAATTTACAAGACATTTGTCATTAAAAACAGATATTTTAGAGGTTATTATAGTAAAAATTATACTTAAATGCTTATACAAAAATATTTGTAAGAATTTGAGAACACTCACTTGTTACAGAACTACTTTACTTTTAATTATTCTGTCACAACCAATTAAAATAAATGGTAATCAGATATCAATAAGTTTTTAACCTTGTTATTTAAAAAATTATTACAATGTAAATTTTACAAGCAGTTAAAATTTCTCCTGAATGATGATAAAATTAAAAATTATATCTACGTGCACAAAATATTATTAAGTTTTAAATGAAAAATAGCAATATTTTAAAACTTTAATAACTAATAATCGCTCATAAATTAAAATAACGGGAAGAAAATTAGATGCTAATTCCAAAACTGTATTATTTATGAAATTCAAAGTAATGTTAAAATAACATAATTTGTATGTGAATTCCTGTCACAGATTTTATAAGCTCATTAATACTTCATGATTGAATATACAAACCTTTAAATTATTACTTCTGGAGTTATAGTTGTTTCTTTTAATTTTTAGGAACGCAAACAATTCGAACAATTATTCATTATTGTGTCCTCCTAAAATTAAAAATCAGAGATTAATTACCTGAGAAATAATGCTATTTATTTGTTCTGGAATCCCAGAATTATTCATGAATATAAAAAAAAAGAAATAAAAAGAAATTTCCACATTATCTAGAAGCAAATAAGCCGTTGCTGAAATACACGTGATTTAAAGAAAATCTCACACGTGCTCAGGGTTCTTTAATGAGAAAATTCAATTTCCAGCTGCGCTTGCATAAACTTAATCCGTTTAATTAGTGCCGTAATTAACGCGGAAATAAGCTAAAAGGAGAGCCCCACCTAGCATTACCAGTGGGATTCGTCTGTTTCTCGTATCCATTAAAATCTTTTGAAGGAGAAGATTTTCCTCCTAGAAATAGAATGTTTTTTTTTTTTCCGTCCGAATATTTACTAAGACATTATTTTTATAATCAATTCACATTTTTTCCACTTTTGGATGGATGTAAAGTGCTTTATTTAAATAAAAAAATGTAAATTAATTGTTATGTTTATTGCACTGGAAAGAAAATACAACTTTAGATGATAAAAAAAAAACCCTCCATTAAGAATAAGATATTTAATAATTATTCAATTAAAATTGCTAATCAGAATATTTAACAATGCTTTATTTTATAACTTTAAATTAGTCACAAATTTTTCTAATTTTTGAGTGCTCAATTTTTTTTATATAATTCATAAATCACTAAATAAAGCGGAAATATTTATTTTTATTCATAACTATTCAAATAAAAATCATTAGTTAGAAAAAATGAAGTAAAATTCTAGAAAATATTTTTACCAATAAAATATATTAATGAGTGCTTGATATAAAAAGAGTAATTGTAAGTCAGTTTTGAAGAGTTTAATTGCTGTTTCTTTCAGGAATTCCTAAATACCATAGCAACACAAAAGTACGAGTTTCTTCTGATTACGAGATCACTACACTTTGTTTGCTTATAAAATTGAAAAATTAAAGAATATTTTAAAATTTCTTAATTTTTTTAAAAAATTATTGTGTTTACTGCTCTGGGAAAAAAATACGTCTTTAGATGAAAACACATTTCACTCATAATAAAATATTTAATTATTAGATGATATCTAAATATAATTATAAGCAAGAAACACTTAAAAAGCCTCAACATTTTCTAAGATGTTTATTTTATTTTATTATTTAAATTTTTTAAGAAAATGTAGTTTATTTAACTTAATGTTAAATATATTTCTTCTTGTCATGTAAGAAATTACGACTCTCATTGAGTGCATTATAATAAAAATCCTAAATTGGTTTCTGGATCAATGAAATTATATTTTTTAAGTTATCTAGCATCAAGTATTGGATATATATCATAATAGTGTGGAATATCGTTTAAATGTTAGTTAAATTAAAATTACGAAAGCTATATTTTATTTAATAATTCTTGATATCAATCTGTTTTTTATACAATTAAATTTCGGAAATATATATAAATAAAATGCGTCTAAAATAATTTCAAACAAATGACACAGTTTAGTACGTTAATACCAAAACATTTTGAAGAAAACATCCTAGTAATTTATGACTATTAAGAGTTCGGAATAATTTTTAAAATATATATATATATTCTACGTGCTTTAAAAATTTATATCAATATAACTTTGTAGTTATTTTATACGCAAAAATTAATATCTAAATAACCCCGAATATAAAAGCTAAAAGTATTATTCACATAAAAGAAAATAAATAAAAAATAAAAAAAATCTAATAAAAGCAGAAAAGAAACTTAAAAATATAAATTAAGTTTAAATAAAATAATACTAAAATATACGTATTTTACACAATGAGACTATTGAGTTCAAAAATCTTCAAAATGAATTTATTATTCATCAATAGTAATATAAAGCTAGTCATATAAAATAATGCAAGCTAAATATGGAAATATATTTAGTAAATCACTAGTTCAAAAATAAAAAAAATTGACTTCATGCAATGAATCAAACACAATAAATTATTTTATAGATGATAATGCCTAGCTACTTGGAATCCTACCTTTTAGCACTACAGGAATAAAAGTGAGGGCACCTTAGATAATGGTACCCTCATTGTGGGTGTGTTATATCGTAGCCAAATAGTGTCTTCCAAATTTAAAAAAAAGGATTCAACAGAAGGTGCCTAAGATTTGATATGACGTGTCCAAAATTGCTCACAGCCTGTTTAAATGACTACTGCAGCCATTAGTGAACCCGAAGAAAATTCTATAGGGTTAGGATTCGAACTCATTACTTTCAGCTAACTAAAACGAACACCATGGCTAACTATGCAACATCGACTTTAAAGCAATGTCTAAAGAAATTGTGTTTCATATTTAATCATTGATCTTATATTAAAAAGCTAAAAATTATAACTTTAAAGAAATAAAATATATTTTTCTTACAAAAGTATTTGCAGACTCATTTATACGCTTAGTGCAGTATTTGAAAATAAATATTGTTTATTTTTTTTAATCTAATAAAAATACGCGTTAAGATTAAGTATTACATCAGTTTATCTCACACTTCATCTCTCTCTCTCTGTATATATATATATATATATATATATATATATATATATATATAT
>JAPDSC010099708.1:55657-83006 GCA_026290005.1 Latrodectus geometricus | reverse complement strand
TATATATATATATATATATATATATAATGGATTATATTAGACATATCAGGAACACGAGGACATGCAACCATAAAATTATATATGGTCATCAATACCATTTAAACATGCAGCATTTCCAAAATATCTGAAACTGAAAAATACGCGACAGGACAAAAAAAATACTATCTTTTACATAAATGTGACAAAATATTTCTCTCACAAGAAAATTTCAAAGTATGTGTTCAAAGTTTCTGGATGTGTGATACATTTATTTCGTAAAAAATCTCTGTAATGCACTCTATACGCATGAGTGATAGAGATACGCTGGAAAAATTGGATGATCTATCGACAGTAATTTCATTTAAACGACGTTGTAAGAAAATCCATTTCCGATTGCACAGAACTTTACTCTTCGATCAAGAAAAAACAAATCTTTTGAAAAATTATCCAACAGATATTTGATCAAGATGAGACAGATCTTTTGAAAGAAGTGTCCATCAAAGAGGTCCATTACATTTATTTCGTCACCCGGGCGTCTAAAAATATATGGTCAATGTGGGAAATTTTCACAATTGGGCTCTTTTTTATTTAAACAACATCTGCTACTATATAAACGGCTAAAAGTAATCTCGTAACTCCTGCAGGATTTTAGAACAAATAATGCAATAAGACTCTCCATATAATGAAATGAATCCAAATAAAGCTTGTCTCTTTACTGCCAAGTATTTTATTGACTTTTCTCTTCTTGTTACCATATGTTTCCTGTATATGTATATGACATTAATGATAGAAATGTTAATTTTTAATGTAAGTATACATTTGCAAATAGGTAAAATGTTGAAGAAAATATAAAAAAAAATTTAAATTGTTTTGCAAGATAACATTATTAATTATACAATTTGCTTTTATCCAAATGACTAATAGATAATATGCATTTAACATTCTCCATACTCTGATATTGCTAACTCTCTCGCAAATGATATTGCTAATACTTTTGAAAAAGTTGTTGCTAAGCAGATTTTTCTAATTCTTCTGAATTCAGACTAAGTTACATATGTTATAGTATTACGAATATTCATCAATGGGTCGTTTTTAAGCTTAAGAGCTAATCTTTATCAAAACCACGCATTCATGTTCTCTTCCTCTTTAAATAAAGTGTATATATCGACCATATCTTTCCTTTACATATATATTTTATTATTATAAGTATTATTATTATTATTCAAATATATTAATATTTTATTGTAAAAATTGCTGCAAACGTAATTCAATGAAATTGCAGCAATGTAATGCAAATGTAATTAAAGTAGGAATGAATTTTATGGAGTATCATTTAATAAACTTACTTAAATATTAAAATGAAAAGAAGAATAAGCAAGAGAATTATTTCTTACATTGTTCTACTTTAAAATTCTATTTTAAAAAAAATCAAAATTAAAGCTTTGTTTAATTTTAAAATTGCTGCAAGTATTTCTATGCAATTATTACAAATAGTTTAAAGGATTCAGTTAAAATCTTAGTATCAATAATGGATATTTTTATTAACTTTAAATAAAATAATTACTGTTATGCAAATCAATAAAATTTATAACATTACTTTACATCAAGAAATAATTGCTTATATAGTCGAAATTCTTAATTAAAATATATATTTCACCTTAAGAAAGCAAAAATATTGTAAGAAATTTAACATAAAATGTTTGAATAAAAGAAACAATTGCTTTATAATTAAGATCCCTATTCAAGTATAAAAATATTTTAAATAAAGTTTTAGAAAGATGTGCCCCATAACATTATAATAATTTTCTTAATATTAAAAGAAATTACTATAATACCCATAATGTTTACACATTATTAAAACTCTGTGCAATACATTACAAATATAACAAAGAACTATAAAGTATATCATTGAAAGAGACATTACATTCCTCATTTAAAAAATATAGACATCAGTATTACTTACATTAAAATTAAGACTTTCCTTTATATATTTGAATAATGTATTAAAAATATATACGATGCAAAGCTCATAACTACTACAATGAAAAAATTATTTCTTTGGATAATTCAGAATGCATCTTGTAACTTCAAATTATTTCAAGTAATTACTAACCTAAATTCATAAACTTGGGTTAGTGCTGAGTTTTACACTAACCAAATTTCATAAATTTGATATTAATAAATACATACATATGTCAAAAAATAGCTGTTTTTTTAAGTAAATTTCTAAAATCTTAAATTTTAGTTTCCTTTGTTTATTTTGAATACATATAAGATTTCAAAAACACATCTTTCTAAAAAAACGTTACATTTTATATACAAGGCAATGTTGTTTTGTTGTTATTTATATTTTATTTTAATATCAAACGTTCAATATATGAAGAAAATTAACTTTCTGCATAATTTTTCAGACACAACAGTTCATGAAGGGGATACATTAACAATTCATAAAGTGAGCCGTCTTCACATGGGAGCATATCTATGCATAGCATCAAATGGTGTTCCACCTTCTGTGAGCCGCCGAATCATGTTGCAAGTAAATTGTAAGTTATATTAATCATTCACCCTAAATCAAAGTTAACTAAATAACTTTTTAATTTAAAATATTTATTCCTTTCTCAATATTAATTACACTACTGGCCATTAAAATTGCTACACCATGACGGTGGCATGCTACAGACGTGAAATTTATACGAAAGGAAGAGTGTGCTGTGATATGCAAATGATTAGCTTTTCAGCGCATTCAGACAAAGCAGGAGTCAGTAGTGACACCTACATTGTGTTTAAATGAGAAAATTGTTCAGACGGTTCCTCATACACAAATTGCATTTGAACGTTGTTGCCTGGTGAAAAGTTGTTGTGATGCCACGTGTAAGAGAGAGAAATGCGTACCAGCACGTTTCTGACTTTGATAAAGGTCAAATTGTAGAGTACCGGGATTGCGGTTTATCTTATCGCAGTATTGCTGCTAGCGTCGGTCGAGATCCAATGACTGTTAGCAGAATATGGAATCGATGGGTTCAGAACGGTAATACGGAACGTCATGCGGGATCTCAACGGCCACCTATCACTGGCAGCCGAGAAAACAGGCATATTATCCGCATGGCCGTAATGGATCGTGCAACCACGTCACGAGCCGTGAGTCAAAAAACGGGATCGTTTGGAAGACAACAAGTGTCTGGACGAAAAGTTCGACGACGTTTGCCGCAGCATGGACTCTCAGCTCGGAGACCATGGCTGCGGCTTCCCTTGACGCTATGTCATAGACAAGAGGACCTTCAATAGTGTGAGCACCTTCAATAGTGTGACGACGAACCTGGGTGCACGAATGGCTAGACGTCATCATTTCAGATGAATCCAGGTTCAGTGTACAGCATCGTGATGATCGCATCCGTGTTTGGTGGCATCGTGGTGAACGCACACTTGCAACGTGCATTCGACATCGTCATACTGGCCCATCACCTGGCGTGATGGTATGGGTTGCCATTGGATACATATCTCGGTCACCTCTTGTTAGCATTGACGGTGCTTTGAACAGTGCACGTCACATTTCTGTTGTGTTACGACCCGTGGCTCTACCCTTTATTCGAGCCCTGCGAAACCCTACGCTTCAGCAGGGTAACGCCCGACCACATGTTGCCGGTATTGTACGGACCCTCCTTGATACGGAACATGTTCGGCTGTTGCCCTGATCAGCACGTTCTCCAGATGTTTCACCAATAGAAAACGTCGAGCGATATATATATATATATATATATATATATATATATATATACGTACCTCAGGAATCACTGATGTCGTATATATCAGTGGTCTGGAGGTACGTCACGGCCTCTGCCGGTATATATCGTGTAGTAAACAGCATTGACATTAGTCGCATACAAGATGCCGCGCAGTTCGGAGCTCTCTGATTTCGATAACGGTATAATTATCGGGTATCACAAAGGTAATCTATCCTTAAGGGGCTATCTAACGATCTGAAGTATCCAAAATCGAAAGTTACCTATGTATTTAAGAAGTGGATGGTGAACGATGATTGTCGGAATCTGCCCCGAGTCTGCAGACCAACGAAACTGGAGATAGAGACCACGATTGCTGTCCAGAGAAATTAAGAACCGCACCCAACCGAAGACCTCTGCGAGGAATTTCAACATGCTTCCGGGAGTATTCTTTCAATGAATATCATCCATAAAGAAGCACATCTGCTTGGTTTTCATTGTCGTGTTGTTGCCCATAAGCCTTTGATCACAAAGTCCAACCACGCTGCTCAGTTAATGTGGTGCAAAGCACATCGAAATCGGAGCGTAAGTCAGTGGAAACAGGTTTTTTGGAGCAACGAATCAACGGTCACCCTTTACCGTTCGGGTGGTAAGGCCTGGTGTATGCCTGGAGAACGTTTCTTGCCAGAATGCATTGTGACAACCGTCAAGTTCGGTGGAGATGAAATTATGTTCTGGGCGTGTTTCTCTTGGTATGGTCTGGGGCTCTTGCTTTCCATTCATGGTAAGCTCAACACCGATTACTACTGCATAATTTTGGGTGACAATGTACATCCCACGTAGTGACAATTTTACTTTTTTTACCCCTGTTAGTTTCAGGACAACAATTTTAGTTATCATGTTTCGAGGTTAACCGAGGCTTGGTATGGTGCCAATGGAGTTCATAAAAAGGATTGGCCTGCTCAGAGTCCAGATCTGAACCCTATCGAGAATAGCTGTAATAAAAGACTTGTGGAGTGTATTCGGATGGTTACTGCTGTAATTGCCTCTCGTGGAGGCTCGACCAATTATTGATTTTGAAAAAAAAAGTTATATTTTCTATCACAGGTGTTCAAATAATTATTAGTGGACAGTACAATTATATATATGATGAGAACAAAATAATAAATGGTAACAATTTTGAATAGAGTAACATTTTAGAAAACATTGGTCTTAAGTATTAACATTAAAAATCTTTTTAAAATTATATGTATTGTAGTAGAATGTATTAGCTTCATTAAAATTGTCTACGTCTTTTATTTTTGTTTCTTATTTTTAGTTTTTTTGGAAGCTAAAATATGAGAAATCCCATATTTTGAAATATCATTAAACTGTGTGAACTGATTGAATTGAAGAAATAATAATCGAAATTATGTACTCTACTTTAGATGTTTCAGAGGTAGCCACTCTAAATTCAAGACGTCATACACACAGTGTGGAATGACAAACTAGATACATCAAATTGCTGCCTGAAAGAGAATTACAGCTATCGGAAAGGGTTGTAATTTCTAAAAAGCAAACATTTTCAACAAAAGTGATTACATAAGACAATTGGCATCTGGATTCCCCAATGACAAAGATTGTATATTGAAGGCACCGTTATAAACAGAATATTTATGGCAGATCACTATATCGGATGCAACTTATCACAGATGTTAACTCAAAAAGCATCTACTACAATTTAGTCTGTTCACAAACATTAGTCGATTTATAATTTGAAGAAAGATTTATTGACTTACGTATAGTCGTTAAATATTTTCCCCATAACAGCACGGATTAGATTTTGTAGGACACTTGCACAAGTGTATTATTTTAAATGTATCATTCCAACAGTAAAATATGAGGGATCTGCCATGGTATTGTATTCTTGTCACAGTTTTATGTTAGACGTGAAAGGATAGATCATTGAAAAAGTATAGAGACATGTTAGCTAAGCATTTTCATCCCATGTTGCTAAATTTGCTTTTTGATTAAGATGCAGTTTATTAGGATGACACTGTAACACTAGAGTAAGTGTTACATCTGTTATTTCCTTCTCTTGAGTTCGATATAAAATTTTTACTATGTAGGGTAATTTATACTCTTTATTTCGTTTTTTTTTTCTTATCAAAATGTATTATTTCATTTCAGTGTGATGCTTTTGTCTTCCTCCAAGAAAATATTTCTCACTTTTTAATTTTTTGGAAATTAGTTTACATAATATATATATATATATTATGTAAACTAATTTCCAAAAAATTAAAAAGTGAGAAATATTTTCTTGGAGGAAGACAAAAGCATCACACTGAAATGAAATAATACATTTTGATAAGAAAAAAAAAACGAAATAAAGAGTATAAATTGAAAAATGGATTGATGAATGACTGCAAAGGAGGAAATTAGCCTTAAGTCCTTTGGTACACCACACAAGACAAACGAGTGCTATTTCTCACTGAATTGCAAATTTTATCGCTATTCTCTTTACACTCCATCTCATGCAAATCACACCAGTTTTCCACGCCTTTCTTAGACAGATGTTACTACTTTTCTTTTTTTTTTTAACTTTTCAGCCTGTTATTTATGTTTCCACTTAGCATTTTAAATGTTCTCTTCAAATACATTAAAAGAAGTGGAATAAAATCGTGAATATAATTTATACAAAACCTGATGATAATGCACGGTACTTCCACCGGAATCCATTTGTTACTATCATGTCAAATGCAAATATTTTAATGGCTCTTAATACCGTGTAAAATTTAATTTAAAGGTATAGAAACAATATTTTTAAGGGAGTTGATATGTTATCAATTTGCATATTCATTTAAATATGCATGCATTATTTTACATTTATACAATAGTTTTAACCATTCTGTTTACTATAAGCACTTTAAAATGTTTTCCTAAAAACTGAAATTGCGTTGAAAAAAAGTAGTATAAAACACATTTTCTCTTTCGCAAAACTATTTTTATAGTGTAATTTAAATAATTTTAAAGTATAGTTTGTTTAACCTCTTAAATTGCGTTAAATAATGTTATATTAATCTTAAATCACCATTTCTTTTTTCAAAAAATAATTTCAAAATGTTTTTTAGTTATGAATTCTAATTACATTTATTCTCTTTGACTTGCAATGTTTTATCATTCCGTTGAGAATATGTGATTTTCGCCTTTCATATGACTCATGAATATTAGAAATTTCTTCATCACAGGCACTTTCTGACTTCTTTTATAAAGTAAAATTTAAAATTTACACAGTGGTAAAATGTTTTCACTATTTTAAATGTTTTAAATCTTACTATATTTAAAATTATTCTTAAGTTAATTCAAAACAAAGTAAGACAATTATACATACGTTTAGATTCATACTATGCACACGTTTAGATTCGTGTAATATAAACGTGAACACAGAGTACTATGCACCAACTTAGTATACATGTTCTCACATTTTTTGCAACAAATAATTTAAAAAATATGTTTTTTTTTATAAAATTGTTTGTTATTCATTGAGAGATTTTAATGCTTTGAGGGCTTAAAATAAATGAGAAAATTGATTTAAAAAACTGTCCTAAATTTTGTACGATTATAAACACTATTATTAAAAATGAAGTAAATTTTACTGAGATTTAAATAATCATTTAAATCATTTATCTACTTTATTTATATTAACAATATTACTGAAATTAATCTTGTTTAAACATTGCATCAGTAAAAAGCGATTGGAAACCTAGTGATTGATATTTGGAATAAAATTTCTTAATTTAATAATATAATTGAAAAAATTGTAATTTCTTAATTAAATAATAATGTCAAAAATGTTTCCGTTTTTCCTTTCGATTAAAATATACTAACTCTAAAGTCAGTTCTTATTGCAACAGATATTTTGAACGAACTCTTTTCCTTGTCCATATATTTTTTTTAATTACATTAGATGAAACATTCTAGTAGATATTCTAGTATAAATAATATTTTAATGAAATATCAGAAATGAATTTTTATACTTAAAAACCTTTGTTTTCGAATTAATTTATTTTTTCATAGCACCCAATAATCTTAAGAATAGGAAATTAGTTATATTTTTATATTTTCAATCCTTATATTGCAACAGTACATAATTTAGAAATATCAATAAATAAATAATTTAAAGTAAAAAATAATTTTTGAAATTCTGAATCCATTTATCAAAAATTAGATTTAGTTTCAGTTTTCAAAAGGAATTAGCAATAAGCTTAAAATATTTTTATAGAGAGAAATAATTTCTTGAAAGCTTCCTTCTTATCTACGATGCTTAAAACATGAAATCATATTTCACGACATGATTAGTGGAACATTGTACATTATAGTTTGATTTTACAATTGTTTTCACAACGAGTAATGAAGCTTATTTAAGCTCTATCATATAATTTAACATTTGAATATAAATCATAAATTGAAATTTAATTGATACAAAAAAGTTAAAACTCAGAAATAAATATAAATATTAAATAAATATTAGGTTCTACATAATTTATTTAAGATATTTTTGTCTTACAATTTTTTTTCCTGAAATTTTATTTTCGAAGTGAATTAATGTCTCTTGAACTGTGGTATCTATTATAACTATATTAAATGTAGAGATCAAACTTTTTCCATTATTTTATGTCTTGAGAATAAAATACTGATTTTGAAGTTTGAAGAGAGATCAAAGTACTGTTACCAAATCTATAATACATTAGGTGTATCTCATACAAGTGTCATTTTTATACTTTTTTCCCTTTTTAGTAAAAGAAAAACAATTGAGACACACTGTAAAGAATTTACTGATTTTTTGAAAATTTGATTTTGATTATGTTTAATGTTTTTTTCCCTTATACTGATATACCTTTAAAAGATTTTGAATCATTAATAGAATTAATTTTTTTTATTCTTAATTTTACATAAAAATAAAATAGATGACTTTTTTGATTTAAAATTTTATTTACTTTGTACATTCACCTCTTCTGAACTTTGAAAATTATTAAAACATTTAATCATTAAGTTGTACATTTTAGTATATTATGCTATTCATATATAGTAATCAGTTGTATTATTTGTATTAAGATAGACATGCAAATATATATTAAATTATTTTATGCAATTTAAATTTTTCCTATTGCTTTTGTAATAAAATTTAGGATTTTTAATAGTATAAAAATTTATATGAATTAAATTTTTTCTGAATAAATAAGATTTAAAATTATCCATTATATAACAATATTCAATTCCTTTATAATATGGTAACTGCTATTTCAGTAATGATGGTTTTTTGTATTATTTTCATTTTCTTTAAAACAATTTAGGTAAATTCAATAATGCACTGTCTAAGTGGAAAATCTGCAAAGCCTTTTTTGATGCTTTGTAACTCTTTTTCTAAAGCGATTAAATTTCCAACCAATAAGAAAATGTTTTATTAACTCATTACGTTTAAGTCAATTTTAATGTAATGAGTGCATTTTGTTTTTGTCGAAGCTTATGTAAGAGTAGTAGCTTTATTATTTGTTTTGAAATATCCATAAAATTACAAAAAACATAAAATTAAAAAAAACATTAATGTATAGAAATAAATTCAATTTATACTGTTTATAGTAATTTGTTCTAAAAATATTTTTAGGGAATCATTTTATATTTCCAATGAAAATAAAATTCACAAAATGTAAGTAACGCAAATAAAGTAAATTTAGAATTAAATAAATAAAAGTAAGAGGAAATATTGCTCCAAAACATATGTTCGGTTTACTATTCATTGTCCAAAAGTTTTTCATTATTACTTTTAAAGTTGTTGCTTGGATTTTTTTTTAATTCTGATTGTATACTTATCTTAAAATTTCTGTATTATTTATTTTGTATAGATCTATACTTACTTTCATATATTTTTTTTATTCAAATAAGTCTCACTCATAGAAGTTTTTAAACTTAATGCGATGGTTAAATCTAGTAATATTAATTTTTATGTAGTTCCTCCAATGATATGGATTCCGAACCAGCTCGTCGGTGCACCAGTGGGCGGTAAGGTTACTATCGACTGTCACACCGAGGCTTATCCGAAGTCCATAAATTATTGGACCAAAGAAGAAGGAGAAATGATCATACAGAGTCCGAAGTATGATGTCATTTCAGACGTCTCTACTTACAAGGTGCATATGGTGTTAACGATACACCGTTTGGTTCACGAAGATTTTGGAACTTATCGTTGCTATGCCAAGAATTCTCTCGGATCGACAGAAGGTTCAATAAGATTATATGGTGTGTATTATTTATACTATTTATAAGAATTGCCTCTTGCTTGACTATGAGAAACTTTAGAATATAAAAAAAGTAAATTCGGTTAAAAACTCATATTTCCATATACTTTTATGAACTACATGCTTATTTTCATTACATCAGAAAATATCTTATTTCTTACAATTACGTGTCAATGAATATTTATATTGCGTACATAAAATATATTTCATAAGAAAATAGCTATGACAAAAGAACAATTAGACAAAATAAAAATAAGTAATTACACTCTTACGAAAGGGGTTTTATATTAGAGTAATGAATAATATTACTATTTTTTTAATTTTAATAATACATTTTTATAGTAAAATATCACTATAATCACTCTCACACAAATACAGATAAATAAAACAATAAATTGAGATTTAAAATTATTTTACTTTTTTATATTTTATTATATTTACTTTCAGACATTTACTAACTTGGTATTCATGCTTAAAAATATTTAAAAAGTCATTAAGCTTTGATTTTATATTTAAATTGACTTGCATCTATAATTAAAATCCTGATTTTCTTATGTGAGTAAGAATATAAGGCTGAATGTTACGAACGAATAAGGAGAGAAACATCTTTTAGGCTCTCATATTTTTACATCATATGTATATAATAATATATAAAAATATGTTTATTTGTATCCATAATCATGACGATTACTTCATTAGCAAATCTAAAATATACTTATTTAATTTGTTTCGATTAATTTATTTAAAGACATGAAAGATTTTACTTCTAATTTGTAAAAAAATTATTCTAGAGAATATATGAATGCATTTAACTTATATTTTCCACCAATAAAAACGCCTTTTTTCTTACAAAATTCAAATTAAAACATTTTAAACATATATATTTACATGTATGAAACAATTTTCACAATAGAATTAATTAAGATTTCATAATGTGCCATATTGTCGGATATCATTTAATTTTGCCTTAGAAAACAATGAAAAATGCTTAACTGCTTAATTTAAATATAAATTTCTAGGCACACATTATTTAAATTGAAAAATAAGCGTACTTCATATTAAATATTTTATTTTTGTTATTTTTCTTTTTTCTGATGGCATGTTTTGTGTCACGTGTTAGTATTACGTTATCGATATTGCCGTTTATTTTTATAAAATACCCAGTTCATTACATGTTGTAATATAAATAAAAACAATTTTTAATTCATTTTAATTATCCTTATTCATTAAAAAAATTAAGTTTGAGGGAAAAATCATAAAACCATTGATGATAATAAGATGTAGTTAAAATGTACGATATGGTTTGGGACATTTTTTTGCGATTATTATATACGATAATATCATCGCAGAACTTCATCGGCTGAAAAATATAAAATTAAAAATAAAAATTCTGAGTGAGCCAATTATAAAGTCAAAACAACCAAAAGCTTCACTGGAAAATGTATTTCAAAATATTCACATCATTTGCAATGCCACTGATTACAGCGATTTTCAATCTTTTTCCTATATTAACCATTCATTAAAGACATTCCACAATTTTTTTTAATAATCACTTATAATTTAAACATTAGATTATACTATAAAATATTTTTAAAAATTTCGTTGCTCTAAATATGAAATGTATCGCTAATTTGATTTTGTTACTGTTGCTTTAATACTATTATTGTTCAAAATATATTGATTAAAATAATGCATATCCATTAAAAAATTAAATATTTTCAATAATCAGTTTGTTTTTACAATTGAATATAAATATAAAAAATGACGTACATTAAAAATTTAGAAAATTAATTTTACTACGCAAACAATTAGTTACTTAAGCAACTTTTGAATACGAACATTTGTTTTATGTAAAATATTTAATAAGTACAGTAGTATTTTCTGAACATCAAGTGATAATAATAATTTTTAAATAAATTTAGAAGCATATAATACTCACACAAATTTTAATGATAAGTTTAATTCCAATTCACTAATTTTACACTATATTGTTATGCTTGATTTTTTTAAAGGGTAGATTTTAATTATTTATATATAAATATTATGTACTGACATATTTTTATAAATACTTTAAAAGAGAAATCATTTATTTCTGTTCAAATATATGTGAATGAAATTTGAATCTTATGAAAAACTAATAAAATTTTTTTGTAACTAGTTGTAATTATAATTTGATATAATTCGCTCTTTTTATAAGTATTCTCGAATATAAAGAAAATATGAAGTTTAAATCCGACATGAAGCTTTCAACAAATTTTTGTAATTTTACAAAAAAAAAAATTTAGTTTTAGTGATCCTAGATAATGTTTCAATTATTTGTAGTTATAAAATATAACAAAATTAATCTTCTTAATGAAGAATTAGTAAAACATTATTATAACTATCTTAAATAGGTAAAATTTTATTGATGATATATTAGATTAAATTTATCATTGAACATTAGTTAAAATATAGTTAGCTTATATGATAGAGAGCTCAAAATCTTATAGTGTATGACAAAAATCAGCAGAAACCTCAAATATTATTTTATTGCAGTAAATCTGTCTCTAAAATGTGAGCTTTGACGAACCAGACTTTTAAAATATATTTTAAATAGAAAGCAATAATATAATCATTTTAAATCTATGTACTTCCACTAAAATGTATTATTTATATATATATATATATATATATATATATATATATATACATATATATATATATATATATAGAAATTTCTAATATATATATATTAGAAATTTCAAACCAAGTAAGGAAATTTTAAAACATATCAACATTCATCAATTATAATTATTAAATAACAAAATACTTAAATGTAGATTTAAATGATAATCAACTGAAAAATAATAGTCTCAATAACTTACATGACCCATATACATAGATTAAATTATATTAAATAGAATAAAATTATGTTTTAAATAAATTAAGGACATACAACATTAATATAATTCATTAAAATTTATGTAAATAAAATATGCAAACAAAATTTTGTCGTTTACTTAAAATAAATTTTTCTATGAATTGTTGCCTGTTCTTCAAAATTGCTTTTGTTCCCATGCTAATTATATTGAATGATTTAGAAGTAAAAGGAATTGAGAAATTCATACGACAAATAGAACAAATAAAGTTTCTACATAAAAATTGGATTTTTCACCTTAAATTGGACATGACCTATTTTATTTCAATTTACATTTCCCAATATTGTATTCGTTATTTTAATTTCATAGACGAAATTATTTACAAGATTATACAGCATTTTATGTTTATAAAAAAAATAAAAGGAGAAAGTTTCTAGATTGCCTGCCTTATTTCAATTATTTATATCTTTATAAAAACACAGTGTCATAGTTTTTTTTTTATATTTTAATTATACTGCTCTAAAAATTCCAGTAATTAAACTTGTTGAGCTTGTTATATATATATATTTGTGAGTGTGTAAAGAATAGTAGTTGTGCCGTTTTGTCTAGATATATGCAAACAATTTAATTCGTAAGACAAAAAATCTCAGACAAATAGGCTTAAAGGATGAAGGATGAAATAATATTTCAGGAATGACGTTTTGAACAATATTGATAAATATTTACCGAAATAAGATACAGCTGTCCTGTATCATATTTTGAAGTAAACTATAGATTACCCGCTTTGTTGAAATGAAAAATATTATTTCATTTAAGAAGATATATTAAAATTTAAGAATACACTATAAAAGTATTTGAAATTTATCTTATTTGTACTTTTAATATTATTTTTATGATTAAATTTTGATTTTCTATGTTTATTAATTCATAAACTTAAAAGTTTTGATCTTCAATAAACTAAGAAATTACACGATACATTCAATTAAAGAAACTTTAATAATAATACATATTTTTAATAATAAATATTTTATCTCATTACAACTTACAGTATATTTTTTATTTATTGAATATAATTTCTTTTTCGAATTTATGGTAAACATAATGAAATATAATTTCATTAGAATGCTATGTAGATTGTTTTTAAACATGTAGCTTTTAATTTTATTTTATTCAGAGAAGACAGTTTTGTAACATTGAGACATAGTGTTTTTCGCCAAAGCTTTATGTAACTTTTCAAAATATTGAAATAACTATATATACCCCATATTGTTCCAAAAAAATTTTATATTATGAAATTAATTTCCAAAGTGTGCGCGATGCTTTTTTTCTGAAAAAGCTTTTGCTAAAAATGGTGAATATTATACACGTAATTTTCATTATGCAGTTATTTTATTTTAACTAGATGATATGATTAGTTTTGGTTTTAAATCTTACAATATCACACAATTGATTTGGATGTTGCGTTCACGTGAAAATAAATTGAGATCTTGATTTAAGGAAATAATTTTATAGCATACATTTTATGTGACTTATTTTATAGTAAATTATGTTTTTAATGAATTTAATTTATAAGTTTATTTTGGAAATATTTTAGTAAAAAGGATAAAGCTTTAAAGTAAATGCACATACATTGAGATATTTAAAAATGCCCAGTGAAATTTACTTATATAATAATTTGCAAAAAAAAAAAAAAAAAAAAAAAAAAAATTATATATGTTGTCAAGGAAGTCTATTTTTACAATTTCTATTGCAATCTTCATACAAAAATGTTATTGTTATCTAGAAATGGTACGATTATTCGTATTAAGAATACGCAATAATAGGAGTATTGACCAGTTAGTTTTTGATAGTATTTATCTTTTTAACATTCATCTTTTTGTTTATGATTTTTTGAAGTTTCGTAGATTTAGTCTATTTTGTAGTTGTTGGAATAAGACATCAACAACAATCTATTCATAATATTCGCTTACTATTTCAACTTCTAGATAATCCAATGGGGTATTTATTTTTTCTAACCATATAAATACCTTAAGGCAATTTTAACTTTAAGAAAAATTACCAAAATATTAGTAAGTATTAATAAAACTAGAAATGCCCTTTATTACTGTTCACAATAGAAGAAGAAAAAAAGTTGTGAATGTAGTATAAGCCACATATTGTTAACACAAATATTCTAAATTTTAATTTTGCAAGATAAACTTTTGCTGCGCAAAATTAGTATTGAGATGCTTTGGTTTCCTTAAAGTTGTAAAATATTTTAGAAACTTGAAGTATTTACATTATTTGTAAATATAATTTTCTGCATAATAATTTTTCTGTATAACTGTAATTTTAAATCTTAGAAATCCATGTTCCTCAACTAATCAAGGAGCCTTCCACAGCTAAAATTCAAAGCGTGGACGGAACTTCAGGTAAGGAAAAAGTAGAGGGTAGAGAAAAAATAAACAAAATTGTAGTTAGATAAATTTGGTCTAATGATTCACATGCTTTTTTGTTATTATTACAAGGTGTTTTTATTTATTTTGTAAGCGTTATTGATTTTTCATTTAAATTAACATGAAATAAAATTTTTAAAAACAGGATCAAGCAAAACATTAATTTTTGAAATGCACCGTATATATGAGAAATCTAAAATAAATCATAATTATTGTTTTGCTGAAAAATTTTTTAAAAGAAACTTAATTTATTCCGCTATGTATTTTACCACGAATATATATTAAACAAAATTAAGACAAGTTAATACACATATTTGCTAATGTAGCTTATGAAATATTGAATATTTTAAAGTGGTTCAAATTATAATTTAAGTGGTTTCGTTCACTAATAATTAGTCACTAATAATAATTCACTAATCACCAAAAATTAAGTATTGTCGTTCTCTAAATTTCAAAAAATACATTTTCAGTTGATGATAATAATTGTTGAAATGTTTACATGACGCATAGATTGCTTTTCAAAATCAGTTTCCTTATGTCATTAAAATAAAACATGTCTTCAATTATATTGAGATTATTTTACTGCAAAGCAATCAATAAATCTAATAAATATCAAAAAATGTTTTAGAAATTCACAGTAATATTATCTCAATATATTGTAATTTAAAATAATAACTATTAAATTATATGCTTGTAATTAACATAGATTATAAATTTTCCTTATATTTAAAACTATACATATATTGCTCTAGGATTAAAAATATGAAAATCTAGGTTAGTACGTATATATGTTATATTACATATGTATGTAGCTCCATTAATTTTTACAAACTATGAAGAACTCGATTTTAATAAACATTTACCCATATGTCTACTATTATAAAATAAATATTTAAAATATTAAATTGAAAATATAAGCTATAAATAATGAAAATATTTTAGAAGTGCATAAACATATTATGTCTACATTAAATGTATATATATATAATAATTTTTTTATTTTTCTACATTTCATATTAAGGATTCTCTGATAAAAACCAAAATTTAATCAAAGATACAATTTGATGATATTCAGGAATAGAATGTATATATCAATACACGTATTAACTACTATTAATATGTATGGATATATTAGAGTTTATTTAACAATTTAAACTGGAAGATTTTATTTTAATCCTGCAATTAATTAACATTCTAAAATAATTTATATTTTTTATTCTTTTATTTTTACTATTTTAAAATTATATATTTTTGGAAAATTTTACATTATATTGGAAGAATAAATTGAAGACTAAGTTATGTAAAATTAGAAACACATTTAATTACATGCCAGTATTATTATTATTAATTAGTAATCTTTTCCTAATTATTATATGAATTTATATTTGAGCCTTACGTGTTTTGTTTTTGTATAAAAAGTTTAATTTTAAATTAACCAATAAAACACTTGTTTATATTAAATTAATTGATGAATTGTCATTATGTTTCTCTCAGAAAAATTGGTATTTTTCAAGGTATATCAAAACTGGTATTTTTATAAGGACTATAAATTGATAAATGAAAGGTACTTATAAAGTCCTTAAAAACTATCTTTAAAAATTATCTTGAATTATGTGAAACAAAAGCTCTTTTAAAATTTCTTGAAATTAAATTAAATGAACTTTTTAGAAAATAAGATGATAATCTTTATATTTGTCAGTAGATGTCCTGAAAATGTAAATGTCAGCGGTTTCTACACAGATCAGTCAAATTATGTTTTGCGTGTGCAACTAAAATGAACCAATGCATTTTTTATGTTAAATGTTATTACTATAATTTTAATTGTAATTATTTATAAATAAATATTAATTGAAATAAATTACATCATTTTTTTCTTATGCTTATATTTTGAGTTATTTTATAATTTTCCAAAACTAAGAACAAACATATATTCAAAAATTATTTCATTACATAGAGGATAAGGAATTTATAATCTGTACATTTTCCTTCAGATGCATGACTAAATTATTTGGTTTCAAGCATGCGTGTTTGCTATGAGATATGTTGTAGTCACTTTTAAATGTCATATAAATGTGACAGATTACAATAAAGTTTCTTACATTATTTTTTGTAGAAGTTTACTTTTTACTAATTTGTATCATAGCTAAAATTTACGAATATGTTAATTTGGATATTTGTTTAATATAACAATGAATTTATTACTTTTTTAAAATGTCGAATTTTTGTACACATAAAGGGTTCTTTAAAATATATGTTTATACTAAAATGACTACTAATTATGAGTATGAAATGTAAATATTACAATTATTTGATTTTAAGTATTGAATTTTATAGGATATACCAAAGAAATTGAAACATTATTTAAATATAATTTGCACACCCCCTGCACATTTTTTGAAGAACTAATATGTAATTAATAGCTATAAAAATTTATTTAGTATACATTTTTCAACTTTTCCATCACAAATTGATATTAATATTCATCAAGAATTATTTGATTTTTACTGATTTTAACAAAATCGAGACTAATTCAACAATATAGAGCACATTTAGGCTTGAAAAATGCAATGAATAATCTAATTATTGTCATTCCAACAAGCGTATTTTTGTTTTTAATCAATGCTTAGTGAAAATAGCAATATCTATTGTATAAACGAAAATTTCCATATTTAATTTATTGGATAAAATAGTTAAATATTATTTTGTATGAATTTTTATTTAGAAGATAATTTTAAGGATATATTTTGCATTAATAATAACTATAATATGTTTTAAGTAAATTTATATCGAATATAGTTATTATAAAAAGTTCTATCATTGGACAAAGACTACTTATTAAATAAAGATCATTACTTATATTAATGTACAATAATGTATTACATTTTTTATGAAAAAGATATTTAATAATAGCATTAAATTTTTATGCAGTTTGCTGTTTAGCATTGGCAATGTATAATATTTCATTATTTTTAAAAAATATAATTAATTCTAAGTTTTATATCCTTCTTTATAAACTTAAAATTGCAAGAGAGGTATCAGTTGTGATAAGAAAGAGGAATGGTACTTAGAAAAAGGTACGAAACCGACATTGACGATTAAATTAAGCAGATTTCAGTTACGTTTTATTCAACGGAAACAGTATTTTAAAAATACAAAGTAAAATAAATATTATTTTGTATTTGTTGAATTAACATGATACTTAAAATTTTAAATAAAAAGACCTGAGTTTATAGAAATATCCCTGCAGTTTTCTTTGTATGCTTCGTATTTTTTTTATTTAATCTTAAAAAACTTCATATGGTAAAATCTTTACATATAAAATTCCTTAAAACGATGGTGCATGGTTATTATTGGATATAAATAATAAAGTAATTTTTATTATTTAAATGCAATGTATTAAATAATAAAAAATCTGAATACATACAAATGTCTCAAAAGTTTTCTTGTTTAATAAAATTTTAAAATTTACTTTTGAAAATTTTTACAAGCGTTAAGCTATTTAAAAAAAAATTCTGAAAAATGTGTTATTACGTTACTACAAAAAAAATTTACAACAAAATGAAAAATGCTGCTACAAAAAAAAATAATATTTTAATGTTGCACATTTAAATAATAACAAATATTGGCTTGAATTTTATTGCGAATTTTTCTCAAAATATAAGTTGTTTGTTAAACATTAGTGTAATCGTTATCATATGATTTTCATGTTTTCATAATTTTTTTTCAGTAAATGGAAAATATGAATTGGCGGAGGACGAAGAGGCTGCAGAAGATTCCGAAATAATATTCACAAATTCATCTCTTGAAGTTGCAGTTGCTGGTAATTTTATTTTTTGTTATTTATTCCAAAATTAAAGTACATGTATTAATGCATTGCCACTCCTTTTACGATGTTTTACTGGTGAAATATTAATATTTATAACTTAATGTTTGCCAAATATTTGAAACTTCATATTAAATTTTGCAGAGTTCCTACGGAATAATTTAGTATATTATTTAAACGATATACTTTTATTCTAAATAAATAAGCTAAAAATGGATCTATTTTCTACATAAATATTGCCAAATTGGGTATTTTTGTTATTTCATAAAAAAATATTTAACCGTTTTTGTACATTTTTATAGTAAAATACAATCTTAAAGCGTGTTTTATAATGGATATTTTTTAGGTCATGAAAACTAATGTTTTATGATTGAATTGAAATTGAATTTTATTCAGTTTTTATTATTGTAGAGTATTAAGTCTATATTTTTTTTCTTTTTAATGAAATAAAATTTTCAAAAAAAAGTAATCTTCCACAATATTGGAAAGTAAAAAAAAAATATTCGAGGTTCAAATAATAATATTATTACAAATATATGATTCAAATTATTTTCAAAAGAATACAATAAAGTTTTAACTTTTTTTTTAAATGAATTAAATCAAAATATGAAGCTAAAACATAAAAATATAAATTTAATATTAGACTTTGAATGTATGAAATGTAAATATTTAAAATATAATAAATAAAAGTACTTTTTTTAAAAAAATCAAATTTTTAATTTTATATCTTGTTGGATTATATACCATTGTTGTTACACGCATGCCATAAAATTTTAAAATTCCTTTATTATTTTGTAATGTTACCAAAGTTGAATTTGGGGTAATATATTAAAACCATTTTACTCGTGAATAACCCATAACATTCAATAGTCCTAATTTCCATAATTTCGTAATTTTTAAAAGTTTATTTCTTTTTAATTTTTAGCCTATTGAGTTTGATTTGATTTGCTTATAGTTCAATGATCATGCTTTGCACATGAGGTCGATTACACTGGGGTCTGCAATATATTTAAAATGTATTATAAACCGTTACATATAAAAACTTCCAATAAGGGATTTCGGTCTCCAAATTATTTCACCGAATTACAGATCACTGCGCATTCGCATGCTGAGTTTAGAGTCTTTAAGAAGAATGGATAAGAACTTTACAAAATAAAAATGAAATAATAATTTTCAAATTTCTTACTTATTAACATTTCATATAAACAAAAATTATAATTCTGATTACCAGATTTATTGACTTTCTGTTGAAAGTAGCTATTAGCTTGAATTGAATTATGTAATACAATTTTATTTAACCAGATGTAATGGTAAATTGTATTTCTCTGATACCTATATTTAAATAAAATTATTTTAAGACTAAATAATAAAATATGCTTCCTCTCCATTAAAAAATTACAGGATTTAAACTTTGAAATTTTATTGAATGCTTAAACATTTATTTACTCTTTAATAAAGTAACATAGCGATGTTACATATTTAATAAAGAGGAGTAATTTTTTTTATTGATACCATGATTTAAATGTATGAAATTTCGACATTTAAAAGTATTTCTTAAGGTGAGTATCATTACTGTTAAAATTATTATAATTTTTCACATTAAGAGTCATTAATTATTCAGTTAATGAAAGACCCTATGCTTCGTTTTATTAATTTCACAAAGCTTTTGTAAACTGTTAAATTTCATATAATATTATGATATTTTTTCCAGATGATACCAGTTCTTCTCAGGTATTGGTTACAGATTCAGGAATCATCATGAGTGTCATGTTTCTAGCTGTATTTTTACATATGCTCTACACAGGCACTTAATTTTTCTGAGTTTTGCGTGAAATTTAAATCAAGAATCCTTAATGAAAACATGACTATCGTGATAAATTCGATTTGTTTTCATTGTAACAGAGCTGCAGCTATCACTAAGATGTTTCTGTGATGACTTACGTGTAACTCAATCAAGAATATTGTTCAATATTCCGTCATCTTGTTTGCAGTATTACTTCTGGTTTTACTTATTCATTGTGATTGTTCGTGTTCACATTGCTTCATAATGGAACAAATATATTTTTGTGAACTTCAGAATTGCGTTCATTAAAAGAATTGTATTTCGTCTCTTCACTTATAGATAAAGTAAATAAATGTGTTGATTTATATAATTCATCAAAAAATTCACTTTGCGTAAAACTATTGGAAAGGTGCAAAACTTCTTCTTCAACAGATTTCTAAGATTTGCTTATAAATACAGGATATTGTGTGTGAAATAGGTTACAAAAATGTTTTACCTTGTGTGACACTGACAAATGTATTCATATTTTGCATAAATTTATTAAAGTTGATGAAAAACACGACGTAGAAAACTCTAATGTAAATAATTATACAATAGAACCGAAAAGTTGTCAATATGCTTTTAGCATATATAAGAATTCATATATTCTAGATTCATTGGATTTAATTATAAATTGCTAAACAAAAAATGAAGCAATATTTTGCAAAAACTAAGTGCTGCAAAATAACTTCTAAACTTTTTCATGCATTTATTTTTTATGTCATGTTTTTGATTAAAATGTGATTACTTACAATAAATTTTTCAAAAGAGAATTTCATAAAAAAATATATTTAAAGTTTATAAATTTAAAATTTAATATAATTTCCTTAAATACTTTGTTAAATGAAATTGGTGATATAATAAGCACTATTAATCACTTTATTCATTGATATCATTTTATTGCTCAAACATAATAAAATTTGGTGAAAATTTAGATAATTTCAAACTTTCTCTTGATTTAAATAAACGAAATATCAATACAAATTGTACAAAATTAATAATTAATTAAGTTAAAACTATAATTTTCTTTCATTTAATGAAATTTCTCGAAAATGAAATATAATGTATATGATTAAGAACCATTTCGTATAAATGCCTGTACTGCACAAACATTCCGCTATTTAAACGAGCTTTGTGAAATTTGGAGTCTTTAAACTCTGAAATGAATATTTTAGATGTAAGTATTAGTTGGTTTTCTTTACTCGATAATTAACATAGCAAACAAATTTAATTTTTGAGGTTCCAAGTCAAGATTTTAATTGATAACGGAAGGAAACAGAGCAGCTACAATTTTCAAAATATAATCATATATATTCATATTTAAAAAAAATACAAAAAGTATCACATATTTTAAATTGCATTTGAAAATCTTTCGATTTTGTTGTCTAAATTACAAATTCATTTTTGATATTCAATTATTTTATACTTTATATTTCTCCAAAGATACGTTTAAGTAATTGAATAATGCTCCGAATTATAAATTTTAATAAGTGTTAATAGATCTTAAATTTTGAAGTTGAATGCGTTTATTTTGTAGAAATGTTTTGAAATTGGAATGAAAATTAATTATATATGTATTATCTTCAAATTAACAAAAAAAGCAATGATGTGCTAAATTATTCATAAAGATTATGGTAAACTAAAAACTAATTATTAAAGTATTAGAATAATCTGCTGAATCTGTTTTATTATTAAATTCAATTATATAAGCATGAAATGAAAAATCTTAACATTTTAATCCTAACATATTATATTGTTTTATGAATAAATATATTAAATTGTTTTTTGTATGATTATTAAATTGTTTTGAAGTATAAATATTTACCTTAGACAAAATTTAACGTTAGAAAAAAACTTCAATTGCAAAGTAAACATAGCTTTATTGTCATTATTTGATTGTAGGTTTTCTTTGAAAAAGAAAAATATATTTGAATAATATAATAAAAACATTTCAAATCACTTTCAAAATAAAAATAATTCTCACGATTTATTTAATCTGCTAAACAGTGTATTATTAAATAAAACTATTTTATAGAAATTGCAAAAAATAAATCTGAGTAGTTACTATCAGTTATTTTATAGTTTTAAGTTCTATAAACTTTACAAAAAATATTTCTCTCAAATTATTCCATAATTCTACTATGTGAAGAAAATTAATTTGGAAATATTTTATTCTGAATTGTGAAAGCAATTTTTTCCCAATAAGTTAACTCATTATAACTAAAAGACGCATATGCAGTATATACATTTCTTGTTATTAAATACATTTGCATTTTTAAATTAAAATATTTAAAAAGATTGAAAATGCACAAATATTTAACGTAATCTCAAGTAATTAAATGTGATTAAAAATTACACTATATATGTATATATTCACATAAATGCATATGGATGTATGTATATACATGTTTGATTACACAGATATGTGAAAAAAAAGAAACAAAGTGGTATATCAAAAATGCAATAAGCGCCACTAGTGTAAAAATAACCAATTAAGACATATCAGTTTATATTAAATCAGTTAAAAAAACCGCTTTATGAATTTATGACTTTTTTTTTTCGTTAACGAATATAATTCCTTTAACAAATTACTAAAAATTGCGAATAAAAAGTTAACTTAAAATTCTGTAAATGAAAACCTTACAAAATGTTTGGTGCAATAATTTATAGAGGAAAATCTGTAAATTAATAAGTTTATTTTTATGAATTTAAAATGTACCAAACGCCTTATATATTTAGTCAGAATAATACATTTATAAATTTACATAAGATGAAATAATTTTAAAATTTATTCCATCGCATTTTTTTAATTTATTACGTTTGAAAAAATTTGCAAATTAATTCGGTGCAGTTAATTGTAAAAAAACAAGCCTAATCAACTATTATTTTTCTGAAAATTATATCTGGATTTAGAAATGAATTCTAAATCCTACTTTGGTCTTCAAAATTAGATGTAAATCATAAAATTTTTTAATATTTTAACCAATTCTAATAATTAAATTATACTGTAATATCTTGAAGAATTTCTTTATCGTCTACAAGTTCTGAATTTTGACATTTACATTTCAGATTTACATCCACTTAAAAACTTAAAATTACTCATTTGCTTTTATATGAATAGGAAAGGAGCTAAATCATAAAATATTACCAAAACTCAGTAGTCAAAGTTTCTAATAATAAATATACAGGTAGACGAATTGTGAAAATAAAATAAATGTGTCAACTTTACAAGCTTTGATTACTTATTATTTTGATTTAATTTCCTATAAAGTTTTTTTTCCCCATTTTATTTTGAAAATATGAAGTATTGATGTATCAAAACACTGCAGAGTTATAATTATTTTGTTAAAAATAATTTATTCTTCCCTTTTTTTTATATAAAATTGAGCATTAATACTATGATTCTATTTATATTATATAAATATTAAGGAAATCAGTGCTCTTTTGATGATTATTTTAAAAATATTCTAGAAAGTAAACATATTTTCAACTTTTCTTTCCTTTAATTTTTTTGAATTATTTTTCAGTTAAACGCACTTTTTTTTACGTGGAAAACATAATGTACTGAATTAGTGCAAATTTGTGGCAATGACCTCCATGGTAATCCTACTTGTAATATTATTTAGCATAAGACAAAGAATAGGTAGGCGTATCTATCATATATTCTATTTTCTATGGTAGTGTTTTGCCATTAACAACTCAAAAAGAAAGAAATACATTATAACTGTCAATAGAAAATAATAAGTCTGAATTCCATACTGATACGCTGTGAGACCTTTGAAAAAAATTAAATTTTGTCGATAGATATAATTGGATATTGTAATGTTTTGGAAGAAATATAATTTGAATTTTTCAACGCATATATATTAAAAACATTTTTAAAATTTTACATTACAAAACAATTTTTTTCATAAATTTTAGTTGATAATTAATTACATTCAACATACATTTTTTGATGATAAATTTGCTTAAAAAATTATTGATGCAATAATATCATTCAAATTTTTACTGCAAATAACATATTTCATGTGTAATATTTCACTGTTTAAGCATTTAAGAGTTGATTTTGTTTGAATAAATGATGTCGATCGCACATTTTGGACTTATCTTTATAATAATATTTCATTTGGAGCATACTTGGGATGATTCAGTTTAAATAAATGTGATTAAATGGAGATAGAGAATAGTTTTGTAATGGAATGTAAAATATTATAGCACAAAATTGAAATGTATTAGATGTTTTAATGTTTGTAGAGAATTAACAGAAAAAATTAATAAATGTTTTTAAAAAGCTCAGTTGTCCTTTTTATTATTATTACTATGTATACATTTTTGAAAAATATATAATATTGCTTTTATTTCAAAATATTAATTTTAAAAAATTATTTAATTTTTCATAATTTTTTCCATGGTAATTATATTTCAAATACAAAAGAAAAGAATTTGAAAATTAATTAGTTTAAAAAATTTAATTAATAAAGTTTTCACTTAAATAACTTTAAAGTAATTTATTTTCTTTAATTAATTAATTAATAAACGTAATTAATGTAAAACCACTAGTTATATTTAAAATTAAAAATCATACT
The DNA here is from genome assembly GCA_026290005.1 of Latrodectus geometricus. Classification (NCBI taxonomy): domain Eukaryota; kingdom Metazoa; phylum Arthropoda; class Arachnida; order Araneae; family Theridiidae; genus Latrodectus; species Latrodectus geometricus. Next base: position 57,509 of record JAPDSC010099708.1, on the reverse strand, counting down.
GAGAAAAACATGACGAATGAAAAAGTAAACAGAGAGGGAGAGGAACAGTGAGAAATCCAAAATTTCCCAAAATATGAGACTGGTTGCAAGACCAATGTGCGAATATAATCAGTCAACAGTTTAGTAGCCACTCATCATGAATTATTCAGACTAGAATTCGACCACGTTTCTTGCAGGTAAAGTGGAATTTATCAATAAAGTTGAAAAACTGTATCATTCCACTTCGTTGTCCGTGTTTACTGTCCATAGCATCAATGAAGGTAGAATGTACTTTGGATTTTGAGTGAAATGTAAATGAAGCAATATATCATTTATGGACTTTCCACAAAATTTTAAAAAGATGTTGAACGGTAAAAACTTCCATCTAGTGAGGATAAATAGTTGAGTATCTAGTAAATGAGTATCTTGTATGTCATATTATGGTATTTTTCTTGATGTGTTGTTTTGAGATCTATCAACTATCATGCTTTCCAATATTTTCATAATTAGCAGTGAGCAATAGGTTGGAATCAGTTCATCCATTCCTCCGTTTCCTACAGCATCAAATTATCATTTCTATCTTTTACATGGTGATTCATAGATCCTAAAGTATAAATTAAAAATGTTTTTACATTACTTTGTAAGCTCAAATATAATTGAAAAAAATATTTTTAAAGATTTATGAGTTGATTTGAAGAATTGGGCATTATTTCAAAATTCTTAGCTTTAGTGCTTTAATTTTTAAAATAAAAAATATTTTTCATCTATATTTGAATATAATATATGTTCTAAAAACACTTCGTTGAATGCACACATCCACCTCAAAAATAATCTAATTAGCAGCTTTGAGAAAAACTGCATTCCATGAAATATTTCATACAATTTTTTGTCCTTACAATATTTTCCGTTATGCACTAAGCGATGGAGTATTGGAGAACTGAATAACTCATATGATTACAAAGAAATATACATTGATGCCACTAGGAATGGTATCAAAGTTATTAAATGATGAGTTAAAAGTCATTTCATAATTTATTATAGACCCATATTACATATTGCAATTACAGATCAGCATCACATTAAGGAAATTCGTTTATCATGATCATTGATTTAATTGAAAATATCAATACTTATAAAGTATAGATACCATTATTTCTTATTTAAACTTAAAATCTTGCTCAAAAGATATTTGGTGTCTTTCTAAGAAATATAGTATAACATTTTGCACATAACAAACTCGTGAAAAACAAACAATATATGTAAAATTAGCAACTTTTCTTACTTCATAGAATAAATACAAAATATACACTTTATAGAATATACTGAATATACTCAAAAATAGCACTTTTAGGTTTACTACAGTTACCCATTATGTGCATAAAATCAACAATGGTAAAGATTTACAAATCTCATCAACCCAAACACAGATGTTATTTTCACATGATTCGAATACTTTTTTCAAAGTGTTTTATATTTGGGAGTAAGGTAAACAGTATATTTATTCTTTTCATAAATTTTGATTTGTTTTAAGCCTAAATAGTAATGAAAGAAGAATAACAGGTAAATAAGCAGGTAGAAGGTAACTTCATATTTTATGAATATATTATCTTGTCAAAATATAAAAACCTAGAGTATTCCATAAATATGTGAACATATACACGTCTCCATCTTTTCCAAAGAAAAAACGAATACAAATGTAATTTCTGATAAAGATATTTTTAATCAGTGATGAATAAATTTGAGGCAAATATTGTTAAATTATATTAACATTTGGATACAATACATTTTTTAATAAAAAATTGAGAAAAAAAATATATGTATTGCGTATGTAACTTAATTTTTTTCTTCCATTCTGATTGATGAATCACAATTT